>JABGLZ010000194.1:12085-85993 GCA_014705045.1 Colletotrichum theobromicola | reverse complement strand
TCCTCTCTTTTAGTCTTCCGCGTCGCAACCCCCCTCTTCTTCCTATCAACTCTCTTTCCCCCCAAAACCCTTTTTCGAAGCTGTTGTCGCTCTTTGACTTCAGCTTTGTGGTCCAATTCCAGTTGTAAATATTGTAGATTTGCTTCTGGTCTTGCACCGTCCGCTCCTTTACAACTTCTTCAAATTTTCAACTTCGATAAATAGCATTTGTCTTACCTGGTCGCCCGGCTCCCTTCACGTCCGCGGTCGTGAACGCCAATTTCGTCCAATTCCCAATCGTCCTCGCGCCGCATTCGACACTTTTCCGCAAAGTGACCGCTCGCCCGCCAGTCCTTCTTCATTCTGTGTTACGACGAAGAAAGGAATAAAGCACCGACGAGAGCCTGGTTTGCTAAGTCTGATGCCACAGAACTAATTACAAGTCTCGTCATCACCTCGCAAATCCTCCATCACGCGTCCTCCCACGTCAGGAAACGAATTACATCTCGACTTGATTCCTCCCGACGACTACTTCTCTCCCTACTACGACTTTCTATGTCCTTCGCCTAGTTTCTCACTGTCACGATTGCCGCAGCGCGGCCTAGTCGAGAATGGCAACTGCTGTTGGACCTGAGAGTATTATGGGAACACCGGCCACTCACATTTTGGAGGACTCTTCGATGCAATCGCTCCCTCTCCCGGCAATGCTGGATAATTCTTCTTCTACAACACCATCCTTTTCTGGCTCAGGCCCCCAACAATCACCGCGAACGATGCCTCCTTTGCCGAACCCTCCATTCGTCTTCCCCGCGAGGCCTTCTTCGGCTTCCGCGCCTTCATCCTTCTCGAGGGCAACCGGCCGACGTCCATTGTCAGCCATCGAGATTCAGGACAAGTCGTCTCCTTTCGCCGAATCATTCGACCGGAGATCGCCTGCACTCCCCAACTTCACATTTAACCCGGGTGCTTCATTGTCTCCCGATACCGCTCTGCTCAGTCCTCCTCTTTCTCCTCCGCCAATATCGCCTCGCCTCGTGCCATCGCCTAATTCTCTGTCTGCTTCGAGGCCCGGCCACGGCCACAGACGAGGAGGAAGCGAATTTGTCGGCGGAAGCATTCGCTCTGGCGACTCCATCACAGTAGCCAGCACGAGTCCGACGAGACCAGAGAGTGGATTTGCAGGAAACGGCTTCCAATTACCTCCTCCTAAGCCTCCGGGTCGTAGAGGCCACCAGCATCGCCGATCTGCTGCACTCTCAAGTCACGATTTGTCTCTCATTCTCCAGCCTCCCACGTCAGGGCCCCCTCGAGGGAGCAGCGCGCCAACAAGCCCTTCTGATTACGACAACAGGCGCTCGGAGAATCAACCCACAGGGCATGACGAAAAGACGTTGAAGTATGTTGAGTCTGAACCTTCGCTGAAGGTGCCTAGGGAGATGCACACCCCGTCAGACGGATCAGCAAGCTCGAGCGGCCGAGCGTCACCCGTGGCTAGGCCAGTGACCCGCGCTCGCGTTGGCTTTTCTGATACACTGGAATTCATCCCGCGCCCATTGTCCATGGTATCCAGCGACACTTCCAGCACCGTTACAGCTCGACCCGGCGGTCATTCTGTCTCGGGCAGCATCTCCTCCATCATCTCTATCCCAACCATCACAAATACTGAGACGGAACCTGTTATTCCGCTCGTACTCACACCCTCACGGCAAACCAGCGAATCCAGACCAAGCACAGCTGGCGCGGTGTTAGAACGGTCCCAAAGTATCCAGTCTGTTGGGACCTCTCCCAGAAGGCGAAACTCTATTCCTGCCCTCATCAACGTCGCCGAGGCAGGCACCGCAGGCCCGCCTATGCCTAGCCCGACCAAGACACCAAAACGCTGGTCATTCTTCGGCCTCGATCCCTTCGCTGCGGCAGCATCGCCATTGCGTAATAGACCTGTCAGCTCCAGTTCCTCTGAGTCCGCATCGAAACCCAACAGCTTGTCGTCGTCTTCTTCAGAACACGTTTCGGAATCCGTAGGAAACTCGGACGTCTCCGATCCCCACAGTAAGGACGGCAAGAAGTCCAAGAAGAAGAAGAAAGTCAAAACCTGGGCTGGCTCTATCTTGACACGCAAGGAAAAGCGGCGGGCCAAGAAGTGCAAGGATCTAGACCTCTCCTTTGAGGTCACTCGGCCCGAGCCTGTGGAGCAAGAGGTGAAGGAGGAAGCCTTCCTTGCGGAACCCGAAATCGACGTTGAGCCCGTCACGCCAACACTTCTCGTCACGGACTCTTCTAGTCAGCCGCAAGCCGTTCAAGAGTGGAAGCCGCGACCAGCATCAGCCCAGGATGATACCTCTTTCCCCATGATCGACCTGGATGCTGCCCTTGGCCCCTTCAACACCCCTCTTCCTAATAACCCGGAGTGGGAGGCAGCCCAGAAAGCCGCAGGCTCCTCCAAGCGTCAGCTGCATAGCGCACAAGGCATGAAGGGCTTCAGTGGCCCTGGCATGCACTATCACAGGCGAGCGGAGAGTGCACCGGAGATGGTTCCTTTCGAAGCCGGTAGATTTGGCATTCATCGCTTTGGGAGCAGCTCAACCATGGCTGATGTCTTTGAGGAGGACGAGGAGGAGGATGAAAACGGCGTCAAGTCTCCTGCCTCGCAGGCTCGTGCTGGTGCTCGGAGAGGAACTGCCCACTCTGACCCGGATGTGTACAGTGACGAGACGACACCTCCTGCCACAACCACCTTCACGAAGCCTATACTCGACGTGATGCCGTCTGACGTTCCCGACGATATCGCCGTTGAATCAGCTTCGATAACCACCGACAAGGAAGTGAAGAGGGGCACTAGCATGCGATCAGAGAGATCTGTGGCTTCTCTGCATGAAACAACAATTCCCGAGGAGCCAGTGCCTGAGTTGCCCGAGATGCCAGAATTCCGAACAGCATCCCTGTTCCAGGAAAAGGCAGAGTCAAGTGGTTCCGAGACTCCTTCGCCTCGTCGAATTCTCGCAAGCAAGGATCTGGCGCCTGTGGACGTCAGTCCATTGCATTTGCCCACGCCCTCCCACGTTCCTGTCAGCCCTTATTCTATGAGCCACGCTTCTTCGTTCCCATCGCCACGTTCACCCATGTCTTACGACGCCCAGCGCATCTCGACGGCGCCGTCGTCAGTCAACGAGGAGAACAACTTCCAGTCCCTCCTCCTTGGCGAGCCGGGTCCTGAAGTCAGACTTTCTGTGGACATCCCTTCATTGACTTCCAGTCATTCAACTATGACGAGGGATAGCTCGTTTGCGACCAACTCTCAGTTCAGGCCAGAGAGCTCCCGTCCCGAACAGCAACGACCTGTCTCTGTATCGTCCGCTGCGTTCGGGTCGGGTGCTTTCGGCCGTCGGCGTTCGAGTCTCGCTAGTTTGAGCAGGCTGATCAGCAGCTCCCATGGCGAAAGAAGCAAGCTCTCGATGGAGGTTTCATACGAGGGTGAGACGGACAAAAAGCACAAGTCTAGCAAGTCAAAGCGACTTAGCCGAATGATGCGATTTTGGAAGCCCAACAAGGAAGACAATTCGGCGTAGAACCGTCGAATAGTCGCATCCTTCTCACCACCCGTTCCTGGCGATTGGTCGAAAGCTGCCCGAGGCGCACCTACAACGATAAAGGTGACATCACGACGCATGTATATGGAATTATTGTACAACTTTTTTACACCTTCTCTCTCGGCGGATCTGTCTGACGAGATAATGTCTTTTTTTACTGGAAAAGGGGTAACGACTCCAAAGCGAAAACGTTCGGTAGACGTCACCCATCACCAACGTACTCCGACTACCAGATGAGAAGCATCTCAAGCTCTGCGCTGGTCCTTACACGAAGTGTGAGGCCAGGCGTTCTCGATAATGCGAGCTTCTTTGGGACATGAATTCGGCGTTCTTTGTGACGATAGCATGAGCAGCAAGTTGCATGAGCATAGCAGCAGGTACGCGGCCATAAGTCTTGAGGCACTATGCGAGGGGGCGGAAACATGTGGTTCAAAGGTTTTGTTTCCGTTCTCTGGACATATCAGGGATGAATTGCGAATTAAGGAAGGCGAAAAGAAAGGAGGCAGACAAGTCGAGACACAATTAAACACAATTACAGTGTTCTCTTGGTTCTTTGGTCGGCCGGCTGCTTCAGCCCTCTAGACGATGGACAAACCGCGACGTAGACAAATATTAATGAACAAATTTCTGAGTCATCTTCAGCTTGATGAAGTAGATTACGCGCAACGGCGACGAGTGTGACACGTAACGAGACGCGATGTCTCCATCGTGGGACGGCATCTGCTGCTGCCATGATGGGGCACGCAGGTTTGCGGAGAGCACCCGCAAAGTCAGGGGCCGAACGATGGGCCCGATGTGCGTATGAACTTTGGCTGGGAGCCTCGGTAGAAGCCGGATGGTCCACCTGGTTGTCGCATCATGCCATTGATTGGTCGGCGCACTTGGGGGGAAAGGCCCCCCCGTGGTCAAGCTCCAGGCTGTTGGATCTACTTGCCTCACGCTATTACCTGACGTCTGGGCTGAAGCGCAGAGCTCCCTCCCCCCAATCCAAAAGTTCGTCACCTTCATGCCAAAGCTCCAATAAGCTACCTCTTTAATCGCGACTAGCAGTTTTCCACGTCAGCCAGCGCGCACACATTACATTCCTAGATTCCGACCGTCTGGTTCGCATACGACCAGCAGCACTGCGAATACACGTTTGGATCCAAGCGACACAGCTCTTGGCTCCATCCCTTCGACCTCTTTGCTCCCCCGCCCCGATCCTCAAGATGTCGTGGCGAATCCAGAACCTTCCCGATTCCACCTCAAACCCAGTCGGCTCGGCACCTGGGGGCAAGAAGAAGTCTAAGTCCTCGTCGGATGGCCGCGGCGCGATCAAGCGTCTGATTAAGGAGCTTGACGTCTGGCGCGGGGAACAGAAGGACGAGAGGGGCGTCGAGAGGCTCGGGCCGGTCGACGATGAGGACTTGTTGCTGTGGCAGGCTGTGATTAATGGACGGGGGATTGGCAATGGATATGATGGTACGAAAGAGAAGATGCCCGCCCCCGGCCCTCGTTGCTCGTCAATTGCGCCTCTTGGCATTACCCCTTCCCCTCCTGGTCAACAGAATGCGCGCAATATGTATACTTTGCTAACGGCTTCCTTTTCAACCAAAACACAGACGGCCGCTGGCTCCTCGAAATCAAGATCCCGACAGACTACCCCCTCCGCCCGCCGACGATACGCTTCGTCACGCCCATCGTGCACGCAAACATTGCCCTGCAGACGGGCGAGATCTGCCTGGACCTGCTCAAGGACGCCTGGACGCCCGCGTACAGCGTCCTCGAGAGTGTGCGCGCCGTGCGCACACTGCTGGCGTACCCGGAGACGGACAGCCCGCTCAACGTCGACGTGGCGGCGTTGCTGCGCGGCGGGGACGTATTGGGCACCCGCGCCCTCGTCGAGTTCTGGTGCCGGGACGACGAGGGACGCTACGACGGCCCGTAGGTGGCTTGCTCGTTGACGTGGTTGGGGGTCCTTCCCGGTCCCCTTATCGGGGGGATGGTGTCATTCTTTCTGAGGTAAGGTAGGGGAGGAAGATGCATAGGAGAAAAAGAAAGCGTCATTCAATACGCCCTGCATAAGAGACGGGGCAACAACGAAAGGGAGAGACGAGCAGGAAATTTGGTCGGGTTTCTCGGGAAGCGGAATGGGACGGTCGGGGTCTTATGGGCAGTTTCTAATTATTCACTACAATTACTTGGCTAGTTGTCAGTCACATGGGAGGTATGGCGCGCGTGGGTTGGGTAGGGAAACCTGAGAGACGGCATCGTCAGATTGTAATTTCCATGGAACCAGAAGTTGGGACATACGTTGGATGTACCCTTACTGGGAAAAAGAATACCATGTTATCTTGCTTTCTATCACACTGACTGGGCGCGACGTTTAAAAAAAAAGGGACACCTTCTAATGCTGCAAGTCTGTCCTGTCCTGCGTCATCCATAGCCTCTGGCGCTTCGTTTATTCTTACACAGGTGGGACACATCGCATCTGCTCAAGATCCTTAACCCAGCCGCAGCCTAAGGTACCCGCCCACCATGCCTATTTCCTTTGACTCCTGGCCCTGAACCTATTGTCGCCTCGATAAAAGTCTGTATGCGTAGTTTGTTGTTTGTGTGATGTTGGGGGAAAAATATACTACAAAAACGCCATCTCTTTCACCTTTTGCACCGCCCCTTCTCCTCCCCAAATTTCGAATGCAATTACGTCGGCAAGATACAGGATGGGTATCTGCACACTAAAAGGCATATGTTTCCAATGGACAAGAAAGCACCGCACATAAATTCGTGATGATGCCGCCGCCGCCGCCACTGGGGCTGTGAAATTGTCGACGGCGACTGATGAAAGGAGGAAACGGGTGATTACAGGTCTGTCCCGCTGGCAACTCTGGGGTAAAAGAGTAGTAGGCGTGCTCCTGTTGCGGCGTCCCGCCGTGATGATGCTTGCTCATTACTCATTGTAGTGGTAGACCTGCACAATGTCAGCATGAGTTATACGACCTTGGTTCAGGGGTTTCTAATTACCCTGTAATTCGGTAGCCCAAACGGTTGCCAACCTAAGCGTTTCGCCATCTTGGCGAAGCCCTCGGTTTCAATAAGGTGGTAGAAGGCGAACGGAGGGAACATGGCGCCATCGCGGTGAACGTCGGCCTTGACCAGCAGCGCCGTTCCACCGACGCCGTCGAGAGGAATCTCAGCGCTCTTGTCCTTTTCGTCAGTACCAAGGTATGCCATCAACGCACGGTAGGTCGGCATATCCTTGTAGCCCTCGAGGAGAATGTCATCGCGGCCCATCGACTCGGCCATTTTCTGCGCGATCTCGCTGTCCTGCCAGCTGTTGAAGTCGTATGGCCGCTCGTCCATCTTTTTGGTGTCCTCGTTATAGTATCGCTGGAAGCAATTGGGCACGATGACGGGCTTGTCATGAGCGGCCAGATCCTGGATGAGAGTGGGCGGCGTCTCGACAATGTCAGCATCGAGCCAGAGAACCCACGAGGTCTGGGGACCAAGGGTGGTGAAAAGCAGCGAGTTGCGAGCTTTGGACATGACCGCACGTCTGGCCTTTTGGTTTTCCATCTTGTGACGCTCTGCTTCATCCTGCGATGCTATGGCCGGCTCGAAATCTTGCCTCATGATGACGATGCTCTTGAACTTCTTTTCGGTCTCCTGAGTCCTGGTGATCTGCTCCTGCAGGGCGGCGGTCGCGGCGTTGCCCTCCTTGGTCTTGGGCAGGATGAAGCCAAGAGAGATGAGATCGTGGGGATAGCTCAGGGTCAACAAGTTATCCCAGTACTCCTGATAGAAGCGGGACATGGGCGTAAGGATGAGGACAGACTCGCGGTTGGTAATTGGATCGGGAGTAATCGTGACATTGTTGAGGTTGTAGCGGACGACTGGGGGCGGTCTTGTGTCTGATTTCGACTTCTTTCGGTAGGGTGCGGTCGGCGGCGAGAGATGGTGGGAAGCGGTGCCTGCGGGCTCTGGTTTGGAGGACTTGGAAGGCCCGACGAGGAAGACGATGATGAAGATGCACAGGAATACACCGAGGACGAGGGTCACTGGGTTCGCCTTCTTCAAGCGGACTGACCCCATGGGGCGAGCCATGGGTGCTGTGGGTGCTCACGCGGAGGCGATGGAGAACGTGGAAATCATAAAGCTTGATCGCAGACGGGAGAGCTGTCGTCGACGGCAGTTCGCTTCGATTCTCTTCGCGCAGGCAGCTGGATTGCAAATTCGTAGCTTTCGGGGCAGCGATTCGGCGCGCGCGCTCTCGGTGGCTTGGATACGTGGGTATCAAAAGAGTGTAGATGCGTTCTTGCAGATGAGAGCAAGGAAAGCGTTGACTGTGCGGGTTGTACAGAAGTCGAGATGTGGTACTCCCTCTCGTGGCTCTCTCTGGCAGGAAGGAGCGAGAAATTTGGCCAGATACGAGATTCCGACGTTTGATTCGGGCTGGTAGGAGGTCGATCGAAGGGATGCGCATGGGGAGGACAGCTCTACACTAGAGTTGCAATTGGGCTCACAAAAGGGGCTTAGCGCCATCTCCCCTCGAGGACTAACACAAACTCCGGGCCGGCACTGCAGCTAAATGCTCCTGTCAGGGACTGCCAGGGCCTGTCAGGGCTCACCTCAGCATGCAGGGCGCTGACAGTTACGGGCGAGACAGCGCTGTAAACTTGCGACCAGTGTGCGACGGCCACCACTGAGAGGTGCTAAGGCCACGGTTGACTGCAGGTGGCTCAGAAGGGGTGGAATCTCGAGGCGACCTTGCACCTCAACCTCAGTCTGACCCCTGAGACCTGCAGTGGAGTCCCACTAAGTTTCTAACATGGGGCGCGCCGTCAGAGGCTATTCTCAGGACGTGAGGTGGGTGGACTGGAATTTGCTTAGCTCGAGGCCACCGTGGGTTCCTCCTTCCGAGTCCCGTCGGATCCATCCTCTCAGCCAATCGACTCTGACCCAATCAGGAAAGCCCCGCCTACAGTGGAGAGCTCTGCACCAGCCACATCACGCACCGCCTGAAGAGCCAGTCACCCAGTTGGGTCCCCATGCTGTGGCTGGCGGCTGTCCGAGCTCACCTCGCGCAGTGGAGGTCGCCTTGCCGTCGTCGCATCCAAAGAGCGACGGCTGTCCAATCCATCCTGCAGCAAACCTTCTATCCGCATGGCCGAGGCTTAATGTCCGCGACAGTCAATTCGGCCCGCTCAGTTTTCCATCATTTCCAGACAGCAGCATTTCATTCAGATCTCCACCATGGCGGACAAACTGGACCGTAGTCTCGACGAGATCCTCGGCGAAAAGGTACTGCCATCTGCAGCTGCTCACGCGGTGAACAACCCAAGCTGACGATGCATCAACAGAAGAGCAGCGGCCCTCGCAACCAGAACAGCAGCAACAACAACAACAACAACCGCAGGGGTGGCGCTCCTCGAAGGCGCGAACGTGAACGCCAGGAATACCCTCGTGATGGCGTTAGAAAGGTACGACGCGACACTCCAACCCCTGATGTCCGCACGTAGTAGACCATCAGGCTCACCGGTCAGGTTGAATGATCCCTCCTCCTCCCGGTCGATTTCGATTCTCGCATCAGTCGGCCCACGCTGGACGCCTCGTTGAAAATCGGGACCGCTTCTTGTCAATTGGAAGGGCCTAGCTAACAGGTGTCGCCGCCTGCGATTCAGTCGTTCCGTGATGAACCCAGAAACCTCGATAGGTAAGGTCAACGAGAATCAGACGCGCTGGCAGCCTGCTAACACCGCCGTAGTGAATGGGTCCACGATCGCTTCGAGGAACACGGTATTGCTCGACGAGCTCCTACGGCCTCGTGCCCAATTGCTAAAGTCCGACAGATTCCCGCCGCGGCCCGAACAACCGGAGAAGACGTGACTCGCCGGAACAAAGGTAGCTTCTACGTGTTCGATACCGTGGGTAGATGCTAACGCATAGCGTCAGAGACTCCAGCAGTGCCAAGCTGCGCGTTGAAAATGTGCACTATGAGCTGACTGCCGAGGACCTCGAGGTATGGATGAGTGCAACGCAAGGACGAGACAATGAAACTAAACGGGGTGTAGGAACTTTTTAACAGAATTGGCCCCGTCGTCAAGCTGGATCTCAAGTATGACCGCGCTGGACGGTCTGAAGGCGTTGCCTACGTCACAATGTCGAGCCGTGAGGATGCTCAGGAGGCGATCAAGGAGTTTGACGGTGCCAATGCCAATGGTATGCAGCCTGGCGATTTCCTGAACTCGTCCGACGCTAACCCGCTGCAGGCCAACCTATCAAGTTGTCGTTCACTGGTGGACACGGCGGTCGTTCATCTCGCAATCCCTTTGACTCCGCAGTCATGCCGGGTCGCCCTCTTTCCGAGCGCATCTCCGCACCCGGAGGCCGATCAAGATCGATGTCGCCCGGCCGGAAATACGACGTCGACGACGCTGCCAGCAAAGGCATAGACAGATACGTTCCCGGAACCCGCTCGCGCAGCCCCATGCCGCGTCGACGTGGCGCGGGTGGCGGAGGTGGCGGACGAAGGCCAGGTGCTCGCAGAGAGGGCCAGCGAGACCAGGAGGGTGGTCGTGGTGGAGGCGGAGGTGGAGGTGGCAGAAGCAACGGGCGGACTCGGAAGACACAGGAAGAGTTGGACGCCGAGATGGCTGACTACTTTGGCGGAGGAAACTCCGGCGAGACCGCGCCTGAGGCAAACGGTGGCGCAAATGCTGCTGCCGCTGCTGCTGCGGCTGTCCCCACCGACGATATCGATATGATTGAGTGATTCCCTCTGCGACTGTCTGTGTAAAGTTCATGCAGACATGTAGAAGTTGGACGTGTCGAGGGAGTGACGAGATCCCTCAGACAAGGGAGGGAAGGAGGCAAGACACGTGAACGGCCAGGTGTGCAGAATGCCATTGTTCGAGTTCACCAATAGCATCGTGGACCCTTAAGGAAACCAACAATTAGGAACCCCTCTTCGAAAGACCAACTTCCGGGACGTGGAACGCAGGTCAAGGTCAGGGCACCAATCATGAGAGTTTAGACCCTTTAGCGGACTGCGGACCGGTTTTCGAAATATCCCAAGATCAAGATTGTTATGCCAATGTTCCTGTTGAGGTCTGCCGATCCCCAAGTTTCGTTAGTTTCCTCTTCGCCAATGGCCATAAGCAAACAGGCCTGATCCCTTGGACTTGCAGGGCCACTGCAGCCGCAACGTCCCGTGTTGCGGCTGCCGAATACAAGGGACATGCCTTTCTGGGAAGGCCCACGACTAAGCGGCTGCCCCCCAAAAATCAAGTTTCCCAAATGGAGGGCTGCCAGCAGCGCAGCTTCCAACCGGGGGACCCTCCATGCATGTGACATGCAACTTGGCAACGATCTCCAAAAACCAAGGAAGGGAAGTCGCCCCAGGATTGTCTGCCCAGGTCCCATCCCCCGCCAAAGTGCACGTCCAACCTGCAACGTCAATGTGCATGCACCACCTGCTGCACGCGCCGTAACTCACGGCAGCTGCCTTTTACTGCCCCGGCCCCAGTCCTGCCGCCATCCTCAACGCCGCTCCTCCCTGCCTTTTCCCCCTCTGCCGTCATTCTAAACCTTGGAAATCGTTGCAACAGAGATGGAGAGTCGCCGCCGTTGAACCGCAAAAAACAGCTCCAAGGTAGACGGGAACACCGACGCTTTAACTCTCACCGCGCCTGCGACCATAGACGGACCGACGATAATTGCAACGCAGCAGCATGACCGTCGCTGGTACGCACCTTGGCTTATATCTCCCGGCGACGACCGCATCGTCGTCTCCCGCTGCTCACGCTTTGCCGCTGCTTCTCTACGACTGAATCGCGACCACGTCGATCGACACCCAAACAAAATACCAACTGAAGGAGCAGGACACGAGGGTTTGTTTCAACCCTCAAGGCTCTAACATTTTACTTTCTGCGATCAGCGCGACACACGCAACCGCCGCCCGCTGTCTTTGATATTGTCTGGCCATCCCGACCTCTTCCGGAGGCTTTGTAACCCCCCTTAACTACTCTATATTCCGTCATAATCTTGTTGTTGGACCTCGTGGGAAGACCGCCTCCTTTTATACGGGATGGAATCTGCCCAGCATACGGAGGGCTACTCGCCATCAACCAACAACGGACGTCCACCTCGCAATAACTCTACACAACAAACACAAAGATCCAGCTCCCAGCCGCCTAGACGTAGGCGCCCCTCTACGCGCCCTCCGCTCTCAGACTCTGCAGACGTAACGTCGGCGTCAGGCGGCTCAGATCGTGAACGTGGAAGCGACGTAGAGGAACTCGGCCGTTTTCCACCAACCCCACCACACAACTCATCAAGGCAATCGAGGCCGAGACCAAGGCGTCCTACTGCGTCGAGTTCAAGACCGACGCTGGCGCCACCGATGCCGTCAGAGGATGAACAACTAACAGAACCGGTGCCTCGCCGGCCGGCCATACCGGTACGGCGGTCTGCGCCCAGAAGGATCCCGCGCCTTGGTGATCCCAGCGCGGCCTCCGCAGCGTCTGATACCGACACGACGTCGAGCTCTTCGTCGTCGGGCCCTCCCCCTATTCGACGCCGTCCGATCCGGACCCGGACGGAGATGGACCTCTCGCTTCGGGGGCCGATCCTCGAACAATCTCAAGAGGGGACCATTGTTCCCCCTGGCGTGGAGTTTGGGCCGGACTATAACGGCGACAGACCCTTGCCGGTGCGGACTAGGAATCCGCGCGACATCCTCGACGACGGTGAACGGGGGTTCATTGTCGATCTGAAATTGAACCTCGAGATAGAGATTCAACTCAAGGCTGCCATCATGGGAGACTTGACACTTTCTGTATTGTAATGTGCGATGTGTGATGATTGGTTCGGCATTTCGATTCAAATGACATGTATTCAAATGGCCTAAATGGATACTGGCTCGGCGCACGTAATGGGTTACGCTGTAATAATAAACGGAAAGGGGTTATGAAAATAAGAATCGGTTGGTCTCATATGGATGGCGGTGCAGGGCGTTACGGACTTTCAGGTTCAGCGGATGGCATGCGACGGATGTATATGAATTACGTAGAGGTGAGAGATGGAGTTACAGAGAGGACGTCTTCAACACACAATGACTTCCTCATGTGAACGTGGCTGTAGCATGTGCGACGAGGCTGTCTTGTACTGCTATAAGCGCCTATATCCAGTCCCAGTGAGGGGTCATGCCATTTACGTTCTCACTCCTTCTAAGCTTTAATCCGTCTTCTTCTTTTTCGTCTCGAATCCCTCTGTCACAGCGGCGGCGACGTCCTCGAGCGTTGTGCCCCTCTTTCTCTTTCCAATCTTCTCGGCTCCCAGAGGAGAGTCCTCCACCGCCTTGTAAACCCCCGCAGCTCCCAGAAACATCTCCGGCCCGAAACCGCCCTCCTCGGAATGGGTCTTGCTGATCTCCTCCATCTCTCTCACCCATCTGTAAGCCTTGGGCGGCATTGTCGTGACGCCCTTCTCGGCAAACTGGAGATGCGTCGGCAGCCGCGCGGACAGCTCCTCGCGCAGGTTGTCCAGGACGCCGAGACGCGAGGCCGTGGTGAACGACTGCGTCGCGATGGCGGTGAAGCCCTTGGACATGGAAGCAAAGCACATCTTTAGCCCGCTCGCGGCGCCGATCTCGGGTGAGATGTGCTTCCCGCCCAGCACGGCGCTCAACCTCGCACCCAAACCATCTGCCCCGCCCGGGAAGTCGACGAGCTTGTCGAGCCCGGACATGGGCATCCCGGGGACGACCCAGTCGTCGTCGCCGCCGCTGCCGTCAGTCGGCGGGGCCGAGGAGGAGGAGGAGACGTTTGTCCCCGCGTTCGGGGCCGAGCGAAGGCGGGGCGGGGCGCCGATGATGCATGCGTCGATAAAGACTGCGGGGACGCGGGAGCGGATGAAGGCCGCAGCCATGGACTTGCAGGTCGAGGGCGCGACGGCGTTCATGTCTATAAAGTAGAGCGGGACCGGGCGGGTGGTTCCTTGGAGGGCGTCGATGATGCGATCGGCTGTGGCCTCAGCGTCGCGCGGGGGCACGACGGAGAGGACTGCGGCGCATTGAGATGCTAGGTCGAAGTCTGAGTCTATTAATTCTACGCCGGCGTCACGAGCACGCCGAATTGTGTCGTCGCTGTGAGGGAGGTGAGAATTGGAGCGTGAAGGGGTGATGGTGGTGAGTGAGTCAGTGAGTTGCGTACCTGCGGCCCTTGACGTTCGTTGCGACCTTGAAGCCTTTGGCGATGAGGAGCTTGGCTATGCCTACGCCCATGTCACCGATGGAGATGACTCCGATCTTTGAGGATGCTACGCCGTTGGTAGCCATTTTGCGGATTATCGACAAGTTTCTGTGAGATTGGTTGATGATGTGAGATGAGTTGGTTTTGTGGAGGTTGAAGATTGAGGCATGCAGCTACTTGAGCTGCAGTTACAGAATTGCGTCAGTTTCCGGCTTGTTATTGCCGCGCACAGCCAGACGCCAGGATACAACAGACGAACCGCTACTGAGTACCTGGCTTTCCTAAAGATGGGAGAACACTGCACGGTTGACTTGCAGAAATTATGTGATGTTGTTTGTCTATGTCGGCGTTGATCATTTGCCACGTGGCATATTACAATACATGGGCTTTTGCGCTCGATTACAAGCAATACATGTGCCACCTTAGTTGTTGTAACCAACCCATGCGTCTGGCACATCCAGCTTCGTCTCGGTAGTATGTGTCAAGTTACTTCCTTGAGAAGCGATGAAGAGGCCGTGGCTGCTGACGGCACCGAAGTGACCGGGCACGATTGCCCACCCCGATGGGCCGTCGGTCGAGGCCGTATCCTCCGCGAGGGCACTTTCCGAGGCTCCAAAAGCGACGCTTGCAAATGAGCTTCTAGATGGAGACAGCCGCGGCTTGGCGGTGGCGGGAGGAGAAACAAGGTACTGGACGTATGAACCCGGGGCTACGACGCCTTGTTGGGCTTCCCCGTCGTGTTGGCTGGAGAAAGAGCGGATGAAGCTTTCGAGGTCCTCCTCCTCGGAAGACGCGGAATACTTCGTTTCGGGATCTAAAGAGAGGAGGCCTTGCTTCTTTCCCCATCCACCTCCACCACTCACTGCAATAATCATTAGCACGTCAAAACTATATCAGTATCTCAGGAGGAACTTACGGATTCTATAGACTCTGGTACCATGACTCAACAGATCTCGCATGAGACCCTTCGTGTCCAAGGCATGCTTCCACTCGTCTTCCGCAGTGCTATTCTCGTTCAGCCTGCTTGCCCACTCCTGGAGAAGCTCCACGTCCTGCAATTGCCTGCCGGAAGGAGGGACGACCGCAGCCCAAACACCGACAGGACCCGGAGGGAACTCATGGCCTTCCTTCAGTCGTCTGTCAAAAAGAGTCTGAACGGCGATTTCGAGCTCCTTTGACGCCGGGGTGGGTTGATCATTGACCTCAATTTGTCGAATGATGTTGCCTAGGCCGCTGAGAATCTTGCGAGGAGCTGTTATGGGAACCAATGGCGCCTCAATGGTAGTCTCGGCCATGTCGAGGTCGTGATCGAAACAGACATCTTGGGCTTGTTCCTCCACAACCTCGGCCTGGGCCATTGTGTTTCCGGATCGGCGCCAGCGGGTTGCCAGAAGCGTCGACTGCCTGCCGTTCTGGAAGATTGTGTTTGCCAGGGGTAGCGTGCATGTTGTAGATGAAGAAGAAAACGTGTTGAGAGGGTTGAGAGAGAACTTGAGGGATGCCTGCAGCTTCGGATTGATCGAGGGTGTTGACTGAGAGCGTTTCCACAGTCTGGGCACGAGCGAGTGGCTGTGACCATGATAAAAGGAGAATCCGTGCGGTATCTCTCCAAGAGGCTGAAGAGGGTGGAGGCCATCTACTGCTGCGGCAAGAGTATGGAATTCGCTGATGTCTTGATTTAATGTGAAGGGCTCTATAAGACTTCCCATAAACTTCTCATCCTGAAGCCAATCTGCGAACTGACGAGAAGCAAGGACGAGGAGGGCATTTTTCTGCTTGTCGTGCTCCAGCTGAGCGCCTTTGACTGTCGTGATGAGGCTGCTCTAAGCCATCAAGGTCAGAGTGAAGAGCTGGATAGTTTTTGGTGGAACTTTTTGGAATGTACCTTTGAATTCTTTGAATTGCCATAGACGGAGAACCGAGAGATGTCAGAGAGCCATCTGCTGGAAGCTGGGGTTTGACGGATATGACTGAGCTGTGAGAAGGCCCTTGGCGAGTACATCGCGTCACCACTTTTCTCGGTGTTGTCCGGGTTTTCACCTGGAAACTACAGTATCCTGCATATACGGCGGTATTCAAGATTGCGATATCAAGCAATTGAGTCACAAATATTGCGACATAGATCAATCGAGTCAAAAATTACGGTATGATCCGGGTCTGAGAAAGGAAGGTCGGATTGTAAGACAACAAAGGTCCGAAATGTCAAGACGAGATGACTGAATTGATGATGCTTCAATTGGACGCAGTGGCTGTCCAGTCATTCACGGTACATCTGGGGAACCCTTTCCCAGGCTAGGGGACCCGCCGCTACCTTATCGATACGCAGAAACCCCTGCGCAACTAGCCACAGTGGAGGGCCTTAGGCGTGCGCCGGATCCGATTTTGCGCATGACGGCGGACGACCCCTCCCTCCCACGCCGCTGTGTGCAGACCTAGACGTCCAATCCTGTGAGTCAAATTCGAGGAAGTGCTGCCAAACAGACCGCCGAGTCATAATTCCCTGCCCCTCATCGGGAAACCTCTGTGCTCTTTTTTTCCCACCTGATATTTGGACATAAGTTGAAGCCCCTCTCCCTCGGGCTTCTTCACCAAGATATCCACCACGTCCAGATCAATATTCCTTCGAGCACTCCGCGTGCGCCCTCCAATCCTCAGTCCACGTCCAATCGTCCGTTCTTGTCGAATTCTTCGACCTATTCACCAGACACGTGCCACCATGGCTACCGACAGCGGACGCGGAAACCCCAGTGCGCCTACCCCTCCATGCCACCCCACATTCTCACGATGCCTTTTCCCACCCCGCGCATCTCGTCTGTCGTATGATTTGACTTTGAAGCTGATTGCGTGCTCTTCTGTCTTCTAGTCGGTGCCACTGAGGGCCTCAAGGAGGAGGTTCCTCCCCCTGCCTCGAACGAAACGAAGGCTCAGGTCGCCGCGACCTCCGATACCCATGCTGCTGGCCAGGACGCTGGCGCTGCCGCCGGCGCGGAGCCGAAGGTGAAGACCGAGAAGGAGCTGAAGAAGGAACGGGCGAAGGCCGAGAAGGCTGCCAAGTTTGCGCAGAAGCAGGCTGCTCAGGCCGCGAAGGCCGCGACTGCTGCTCCCTCCAAGAAGGCCGAAAAGAAGGCCAAGGCCGAGAAGAAGGAGGAGGAGGCTATCCCTGAATACGTTGAAGATACCCCGAAGGGAGAGAAGAAGCGCCTCAAGTCTCTTGAAGATCCTCACTTCAAGGCCTATCACCCCGAGGCCGTTGAGAGCGCCTGGTATGAATGGTGGGAGAAGGAGGGCTTCTTTAGTAAGACACAGATGGGCCCACGAGAAATTCTGAGCTGACACCGCGACAGAGCCCGAGTTCACGGCCGACGGCAAGTGCAAGCCCGCGGGCAAGTTCGTCGTTGCCCACCCCCCGCCGAACGTCACTGGTGCTCTGCATCTGGGCCACGCCCTTGGTGACTCGCTCCAGGATATCATGATTCGATGGAACCGCATGTTGGGCAAGACGACGCTTTGGCTGCCTGGTTGCGATCACGCTGGTATTTCGACACAAAGCGTTGTCGAGAACATGCTCTGGAGGAGAGAAGGAAAGACCCGTCACGACCTGGGCCGTGAGGACTTTGTCGAAAAGGTCTGGGCCTGGAAGGGCGAGTACCACGACAAGATCAACGCCGCTCTCCGTAAGATGGGAGGAAGCTTCGACTGGAGCCGCGAGGCTTTCACCATGGACGCGAACCTTTCCGCTGCTGTCGCCGAGACTTTCGTCAGACTCTTCGAGGAGGGTACAATCTACCGTGCGAACAGACTCGTCAACTGGTCTTCGCGCCTGACCACTGCTCTGTCAAACCTTGAGGTCACCAACAAGGAGCTGACAGGCAGGACACTGCTCGACGTCCCCGGCTACGAGAAGAAGATCGAGTTCGGTGTCATCATTCACTTCAAGTACCCCATTGAGGGCTCTGATGAGTTCCTCGAGGTCGCCACCACGCGTATTGAGACGATGCTGGGTGACTCTGGTATCGCTGTTCACCCCGAGGACCCCAGATACACGCACCTCGTTGGAAAGAGGGCCAAGCACCCCATCATCGAAGGCCGTTTCCTGCCCATTGTCGCCGACACTTACGTCGACAGGGAGTTCGGTACTGGTGCCGTCAAGCTGACCCCTGCCCACGACCCCAACGATTTCAACCTTGGTCAGAAGCACGGCCTCGAATTCATCAATATCCTCACCGATGATGGTAACATCAATGAGAACGGTGGCAAGTACCAGGGCCAAAAGAGATTCGACGTCCGTTACGCTATCCAGGATGAGCTCAAGAGCCTCGGCCTTTACGTTGACAAGAAGGACAACGCCATGACCATTCCCCTTTGTGAGCGATCCAAGGATATCATTGAGCCTCTGCTAAAGCCTCAATGGTACATGAGCATGCGCAGCATGGCCGATGACGCTGTTGCTGCCGTCAAGGACGGCAGAATCAAGATTCGCCCCGAGTCCTCTGAGCGCAGCTTCTACGCTTGGATGGCCAACATCAACGACTGGTGTATCTCCCGTCAGCTCTGGTGGGGACATCGCTGCCCCGTCTACCTGGCCAAGGTTGAAGGTGAGAAGTCCGACTCGTTGGACAGCAAGCAATGGTTTGCTGGCAAGACACGCGAGGAGGCTGAGGCCAAGGCCAAGGCTGCCCTGCCCGGCAAGAAGTTCACCCTGGAGCAAGATGAGGATGTCCTGGACACCTGGTTCTCTTCTGGTCTCTGGCCCTTCTCTACTCTGGGCTGGCCCAACAAGACTAACGATCTGGCTGAGCTCTACCCCACTTCCGTCCTTGAGACTGGTTGGGATATTCTGTTCTTCTGGATCGCGCGTATGGTCATGCTTGGCATCAAGCTCACTGGCCAGGTTCCCTTTACTGAGGTGTACTGCCACAGTCTCGTCCGTGACTCAGAGGGTCGCAAGATGAGCAAGTCTCTGGGCAATGTCATCGACCCCTTGGACGCCATTTCCGGTATCTCTCTGCCGGACCTCCACGCCAAGCTTCGCACCGGCAACCTGCACCCCAGTGAGGTCCAGAAGGCCGAGAAGTACCAGAAGACGGCTTTCCCCGAGGGCCTGCCTCGCAACGGCGCTGACGCCCTTCGCTTCACCATGGCCGCGCTCACATCGACAAGTGGCGATGTCAACTTTGATGTTAAGGTCATGCACGGCTGGAGAAAGTTCTGCAACAAGATCTGGCAGGCGTCCAAGTACGTCCTCGGAAAGCTGCCCGAGAACTTCGTTCCCCTTAAGGAGCCCGCCCCTGGCAAGACGCTTGCTGAGAAGTGGATTCTCCACAAGCTCAACAGCGCCGCCAAGGACATCAACACCGCTCTGGGCGAGCGCGAGTTCCAGCATGCCACCGGTATCGTTTATCAGTACATCCTCAGCCACCTTTGCGACGTCTACATCGAGAACAGCAAGGCCATCATCCAGGACGGCACCGAGGAGGAGAAGGCCAGCGCTGTCCAGACCCTCTACACTGCCATTGAGGGTGCGCTGACCATGATTCACCCCTTCACTCCCTTCATCACGGAAGAACTGTGGCAGCGCCTGCCCCGCCGTCCCGAGGACAAGACCGAGTCCATCATGCTGGCCAGCTACCCCGTCTACGACGCCAAGCTCGACGATCTCAAGTCCGAGGCCGCTTACGAGCTTGTTCTGGGCTGCTCTCGCGCCGCGAGATCGCTCATGAGCGAGTACGCCCAGAAGGAGGAGGCCAGAAGTAGGTTTTCTTACCTCATTTGTGTACGTCAGTCGCTAACAAACCGCAGTTATTGTTCAGGCCCACGACGCCACCTCTCACTCCACCATCGAGGAGCAGGTCGCCTCCATCAAGTCCCTCAGCGGCAAGGGTGTCACCGGCATCGACATTGTCGCCCCCGATGCCGCCCGCCCCGCCGGCTGCGTCGCCTTCCCCGTCTCTTCTTCCGCCTCGGTCTACCTCCACGTCAAGGGCCGCGTCGACCTCGACGCCGAGATCGAGAAGGCCACCAAGAAGCTCGACAAGGCCCGCACCACCATTGAGAAGCAGCGCAAGCTGGTTGAGGACCCCGGCTACCAGGAGAAGGTCGCGGAGGCCGTCCAGAAGGCCGATAGACAGAAGATTGTCGACCTCGAGTCCGAGGCCAGGGGTTTCGAGGGTACGATTAAGCAGTTTGAGCAGCTCAAGCTCGAGTAAGCGCATGTTGCATGATGAAGTAAAGAGCGGATGAGAAGAAGTAAGGGGAAAAAAGGACAAATGGTTGTCGCCATATGGAGAATATTTCATTGGCTGTTCTACTTGGCACCTTGTCGAGATCATGGGTAGATAGACCCAGAATACAAGAAAAAAAGACGTTAGACATGGTATATTCCGCATATGGTGCCTTTTGACAATAATTGAGCGACTTGCTGAGGTGATGATCGTGTGCATACATCGCGTTCATAACATACAACAAAGCTCATGACATATAAACGTCCCACCCAAACTCCGCATGAAGCAGGAAGCCAACTGCTCTCATTCCAATGCACGTTCGCCGGCCTCCCAACCACCTTGTCAATTGCAGAATAAGCACGCCAATCCAAGACAATCAGCAACCTCACTACTGCTTCTTCTTGGACGACGACGACGAGCCCTTCTTGCTCTCCTCCTCGAGCTTGTCAAAGTCCTCGCGGTCCTTGCGCTCCGCATACCACTGCCCAGCCTGCAGCACCAGCACGCCGACGAGCACGAGCGCGAGGATGGTGTTGCTCGCGGCGAGGACCTTCAAGCTGTCCTCCTTGCCGAGGATGACCTCGCCGTTGTCCTCGCCGGCGGCGGCAGCAGCGGCGTTGTTGGCGGCCCAGTTGGGGTCGTCCCAGATGCCGGCGCTGACGGAGCGCAGGCCCTTTACGATGTTTGTGATGTAGACGCCGACGCCGATGAGGTAGAGGACGAGGGAGGCGCCGTCGAAGAGGACGTTGGCCTCGGAGGGGCGGAAGAGCTTGATGAAGAAGCCGAGGAAGCCGGTGAAGACGATGATGTTGAGCAGGCGGCCGATGAGGGGCGGGGACTGGTGCATGAACTTGAGGTGCGTCTCGAGGTGGGCGTAAAAGGACTCGGGGACGGGCGCGGAGGTCCAGAGGAGGGGGAAGTCGTAGGGGAACGAGGCGAAGAGGATTCCGAGGAAGAAGCAGGTTGCTGTTGCGCGCGGGAGACAATGGTTAGTTATCGTTGCGCGCGCGCACGAAAGACAAGGGGAGGGAGGGGTTTTCTGTCACATACGCCCAATGATCATGAAGGTCGCGAAGGAGGTGGACCCGCGGTAGTCAGAAGACCGCGTGGTCTTTGACCAATCTACCCAGCCGGACATTTCTGCGACGGTTTGTTGAGGATTCCGAGTTGGAGGAGGGGGGATTCGGTGATCTGGAAGAGACGTATGTATCCTCTACGAAGACGAGAGAGGGGCAACGACGTTCAACCGCAGAATTGGGTGACGTTGATGTCACGAGCGCAAACGAGGGGTTTTGGTGGTGGCGAGGGGATAGGGAAAAAAATATTGAATGCGAAATATGCTTTTCCAGCACGCGAAGGGACGGGAGGCTGGTTCTGGCGGCAGTCGTTGGTATGTGCGTATCTTTGGGGTTCCAATGTCGCGCGGCGTGGAGCTGAGCCTGTTCGCGCGGAGAACCTTTGCGGCGTAGTTGTGCGTGGCAGATTAGCTGCCTATCTCTAGGCGTCCTCAGTGGTCGGTTTATCTTTTCTGCTTACGTAGGTCCACCCGAGCAGACGGCGCCGCAATCTTTCGGAGGCGGGGGATGCATACGGGGATGACTCGGTCGTTGGGCGCGGCGTGCCGCCGGCGATTTGCACACTCATTCAGACGTCCATGTATGTACCATCTTTATGCTATGCGCACGAAGCCTAAGTGACTAGCTACTTTGCACATGTCAATTCTGGAATACGACATTCTTCGGACCATTCGGAAAGCAATTGTCAAATCACGGTTGCGGGGGCCAGAGCGGATCTGGGAACAAGTGCTTGACGACCCAGGCCAAGCCCTTGCTAGATTCTCCCCATTCCCCATTCCCAGCGGCATGCTAGCGGCGATATTGGGTGGCTGGAGCCTGGAACCGCGAATTTGTTCTCGAAACATTCTGGTCCTGTTTCTCTTCCTCTTCCCGAGATGACAACCCGGAGATTGGCACTGGGCGACCTTGTCCCCTGGCCTTGTCCTTTCGGCCCGCCGTTTGTTTAATCGCCACGGGCAGAGTCGGGTGCACAACCTCTCTGTGACCAGAGCGGACGCCAGCCATGTGGCTTCCTCGATGGATTTGCAACAACCCCGGCGGGAACATCGTACGAGTGGCCGTGTAACTCTAGACGATCGGCATGATCATCGCCTCAAAGACTTCAAATGTGTGTGAACATGCTTTTGATATTGTACACGCGCACACCCTGAAAAAGCTTCAGAGTGCGGCACTCAAGCTATTAGCTATCTTCGATCCCACCTGGCACCACGACCAGCGGTACGCAACCGCAAATTGGCACCTCCACCACCGGCAACGTGAAACTCCCAAGGCTTACGCTGGCCCTTGAGGACCTGGAAATGACGATGCGCGCGGCACTGCCTGCTGACGAGCTCTGCAAGCCTTCATCCCCGCCAACGCGACCAGACTCTCAGAAACGAAATGAAACCCAAAGAAAAAGAAATCCGCGTCATAGGGATGTATCCCATCAAGACTGTTCCAACTGCTTCGTCCAGAACGGAAATGGGTAGTCATATACAAGAGCAAACTAGAAGAGAACAAATTAATGCAACAAAGACTCCGCTACCGTAATAATGCTGCATTCGTCAGAAATTCCGATGAGGTATCAATGCCGAATCGCTAAGACGAGCGAGACTTCAACTCAACAACTGCCGAGAAAAGAACCACCGTCGTCGTCTCATGAGTGGGAAGAATCTCCCGGGGTATAATGAGAAATCTCAAAAAGAAAACAACGCATCAGCAAGCGGCCGAGTGCGTCAACTTCGTACTCCTGTTCTCGACGCCTTCTTTCCCAGCGTCATCTGGCTGAGGGACAGTGTCCTGGCTGCCTTCTTACGCGCAGGATCGTCGTCCTCGTCGAGTAAATCCTCCCCGAAGGCGCCGTAGCCATGCGACTGCTCCTCCTTCGGGGTGGCAAAGACCTCCGAGTACGAGTCATCGTCTCCGACGCCAGTGCCCACGCCGGAGTCTTCAGCCAAGAAGCGGCGGTTCCTTGCAGCAGCATCTTCGTCATCCGACGAGTCGTGATCGAAGGCTGATACGCTGCCGAATGACTTGGCCGTTGGCGGGGGTTCCATCTGCAGAGACATGCGGCCGTTGCCGGTCGGTCCCGAGATCATGTTGATACGCCTCGTGAGCTTTTTCACCTGAGATTCCAGGGCCTGTCTAGAAGACCTTTCTGTCTCGAGAAGCGCGAGGAGCATGGTGTAATGATCCGCCGTAAACGTCTCGGTGGAACGGCCGGCCTCGGCGCGCGGCATGGCAGGCAAACTAGTGACGCCCCGAATAGTGGCGTTCGAGGTTGGCCGGTTCATGCTGGTGTGAACGTGCAGAGAACCGACGTAAGTGGGAGCTTCGCCAAAAGAGGTATTCGATTGTGCCGAATTGCTGTACCTCGAACTTGGAGCACTTTGGCGCGCGACCTGCTGAAGAGTGGGATTCACAGCAGTGCTCGATTGCGAGGGAGGCACAGGCGGCGCAGGTCGACCTGGCTGGCTCATCTGGACTTGGAATCCAGGAACTGAGTTGCACAGTTGAGTAACAACGTCTTCCATGCGCTGCATCCTGCTCTCCAAAGTCTCGATCCGAGTCTCGATACTGGCTGCTTGTGTGATCTTCATGCCCGCCATGACGTTCATGTGAGTCAAATTGCCGAAAGAGAACGGTTGAGGGGGAGTGCGCATGGGCGTTTGTGCCTGCTCGATGGGAGAAACCGGTGACTCGGGCATGTCCATTGGTGCAAGTCCGACAAATTGGTTTTCGTCGTCAGGAGGATTGGTCGTTGCAGGTGACGTGTAGAAGGCCGGATCGTAACTCTGTCGCCAATACTGGATCTCATCGCTGCGTCTGCGAACGTGAGCCCTTGCTTCGGGGTTGTTGATTCCACTGAGACTTCTGGATCGTCGCTTGTGGCCAACGTCGCTCGTGATTGCGCGGCCGATTTCCTCGGGGTCCTCGTCGTCGGAATGGAATAGTCGGCTTCCACGAACGTGAGTGCTCGCTGGGCGAGGCGACAGACCTGCCAGTTCGCCATCACGTCTAAACGGAGCGGAATAAATTTGGCTTATCGTAGACGTAACCGCACGTTTACGGCTCGTTTGCACCTGCGATGGGTCGACCGTGATCGAATTTCGTGCGCTCTCAATGGCCGTGATATCCTGGGGACCGATAGAGTGTGACCTTAGTGCTCTGTCGTACTCGGTGATCGGCAGGGACGCCGATCGCTTTGGTTCGGACTCCTTCGTTCGGGTTAAAGCGGAAGGGTCCTGGTAGCTCGAATTAGCTTCAGTTCTGCTGAAATCAGGGAGGTGCAATGGCACGGGAACAGCCGCTGCCGAAACTCACGCTCTTGTGTTGGTTTTGGTTTTGGTTCGTGGGGTTGTAGGTTGACATGCGCTGCGAGTCGTAGGAACCCTGGCTGCCCTTCTTTTTGCGACCAAACAGCTTCCCCAACGCGCCGCGCAAAGTCGACTTTTTGCGCTGAGGTCTTTCCTTGCTCGCACCGGTCTGTTCGGACGCAGCGCTGACCGTAGAGTACCTCAGGTTGCTGGACACATTCGTTCTTCTTTGCGACTGAGGAGAGTTGGAGTGGGTGTTAACGTGGGAGTTGGCGTGTGAGTTGGCGTGGGATGCTGAGGTCGGAGACGAGCCAGAGGTTGAGCCAGTTCCAGGAGGGACAACAACGGAATCGGTCCTCGGCGGCTGTGAGACTTCGGGCTGAGGGGTCGCAACAGGTGATCCAACCACGGGTTCGGCCGGGGGACCATTCATCAGCTGTTCTCTCATGTTGCCTTCAGTTACCGGCGTAGCAATGCCGGTGCCTGGGTTGCGCATGGGAAATTCGTCGTCGATGGGATTCGGGATGGGGATTGGGCCTGATATTTTGCCACGAATGGACTGGCCCGTCATGGAACGGTTCGTGGCGCTAGGTGCAGGGGAGTTGGCCGACTTGAAAAGGCCCATGGCTGGATTGGACGTGACCCAGGTGTGATTTGGATTTTCTTGGTGTTTTTCTTGCGGCTCTTGGAGCTGGGGGCTAGAACGAGTGTGAAAGAGGACGATGGAGGAGGGACGGTGTATATGATTATGGTCCAGTGTAAGCCATGAGAGTGAGGCTTGTCGGAAATGACGAGGAGGGGCAGAAACAATGCTGAGGTGAGGTCCAAGACCTGAGCCAGCAGACGGGTGATGTCCGGTGCCGAGCCGTGACAGTTCGTCTGGGATATCCAATATCCAGGCAGGTAGGTAGGCGAGCAGACCAGCAGGTGAGTCTGGAAATCTTGATCGGACGCCCGGAGTCTAGGCCAAGTGGTGATCTATGCTGTAACCTGATTCATGGTGCATATGTCCAGCAATGCGCGCCCGTCGTCTGGGCTCGTCGGGGATTAGACAGGTGGCAATGGCCCTCAACCGGCGCAGCGGCGCAAGAGGTAGACGGAGATCGGTCGGGCTGAACAATCAAAGCACGATGAAGGAGGCGAATAAAGCAGAAGAACCCACGAGGAGATGGGGGATTGGGGAAGAAGTTATGCGACTAAGAAGGGGGGACCCTAGCAGGACATGCGTCATGTATCAAAGGAGCACCCGGGCAGCTCTGCGACAGGCTGACGAGGCGGCCGGAGGAGCACGTTGATTAGAACGGGCGGTAGCGTGGCCGCTAAGGCAAAGTAGGGTCGAGGTTCGAGGAGCGGGAAGAAGGGGATAGGATAGTGCGAGGAGGGATTGGTTGGTGGAATGGCGGGAGAGGGTTGAATTATACAATATGAGAGGCTGAGCTATTGGCCAAGGAACGTGGTGGGCGCGATGCAGATGCAAAGGACGCGGTGCAGTTGGGTTGATGTAAAACAAGGTAGGTCCAGTAGTGAGTGAGTGGTACGGGTCCCTGGCAAGCAAGGTACGGTACGTTGTGGAAAGAAGTGAACGAATGGTTGGTTGGTTGTTGTTGTTGCTGCTGGGGGGAGGGGCTGCGGTCGGGAGTAATAGTATCTGTAGGTATGTATGTCTCTCTCCAACGGCAGACGGCGCGGCACCGGGTGGGAAAAAGAAACAAGTGAGGAGCAGGAGAAGGAAGGGCGGGAGAAAAGGGAAAGCAATGGCATGTAAGGAAAGCAGGAAGGCGACGGTATCGGGTCTGCGCGAGAGATGCGTGCAAGGTATCCATATCCGTACAGATTCGGCCGGGTAGTAGGTGGTAGCTACGGTCTCCGTATGGATACCTCCATTCAAGAGCAAGGTGGTTCACGAGGTACAGGACGGCATCTCGACAGGGGGTGCAGAAGAAGCTGCAAGGAACTACTGACGGGGCATTCCCGTTGCGACACACGATAGACGGAGAGAAAGACTGTGGCAGAAGTGGCGGCGGCGGCACGGCTGTCGGACCTCAGATACGGGTGGATGGGGGCAGAGACTGAGAGAGAGGATCCGTAGTGTAGACCGCAGAATGCAGATTTACTAGCGGGATGAAACAAGCATGCATGCATGGCTAAGGTAGGAGGAGGATACGGACCATTGGAACGGCGCCAATGGTGCATCTAACGTGTCTAGGATACAGTAATGTTCTCCGAGAGAGGCAAAGAGGAGGAGGAGACGAAAGGACGGACGGGACGAGACGAGACGAGACCAGAAGCCAGGGTGGACCATGTGTAGTCTTACTTTACATACTTGGTGTAGGCACTCTGTATCTGCCCTAGGCAGGCACGCAGGTCGGATGGGAAGTCGGTCGAGTCGTCAATGATGAACGACAATGGAAAGAGAGGACACAAGACAGACAGACAGACAGTCAAATCTTGCCTGTTCCATTCTCATTTTCCACTGGGTGGTGACTGGCAAATGGCAAGTCCCCTGCTTGGCTCCTGCGACGGGGATGGTCCTTGTTTGAGGTCAGTGCTTGGGGCGTGGAGCTGTCAGCCCCTGGTCAAAGAGGCGTTGGGGAAAGGGCCAGGGCCAGCCAGTACACCTCCACCGACCGAACTCGGTGTCTTTGCCCGTCCGCGGCAAGCCAGTTCTTGAACACCACCACCACCCAGACCACGCAGGGGAAACGGGCGGGCAAGGAAACACTGGACGGATGCAAGTGACGAAATGTCAAGAATGAATTGACATTAGCCGGAACGTGCGCGCATGCCCGTTATCCGATGATTGCGCAACTCACCTCACCTCACCAAGCTAGCTGTTTGAGTCTCACTCTCTCGGGCACTCCCTCCACGCCGTCCAGGGCGAAGACGTATGAGCGACGCGAGGGATGACAGGAATGTGGGCGAGCAACACCCAGAAAGCATGCACCCATATGAAGTTGATACCATCGTGTGCCTGAGCCCGTCCCTGCCCAGGCTGCCTAGGCACGTCAATCAAGGGAACCAAAGGCGACATCGATCCAAGTAAAGCACTGCTAAGGTATCCTTCGCAAAGTGCGAGGATGGATGCATCCGCCTTGGATTGGGGGCCGACGTACGTTAGATCTTTAACTTTGCAAACTCAAAAAAGAAGAAGGAAAAAAAAGTATAATTAATATTCCACCGCGTAGGTAGTATTGCGACCAGTACTGCGTAACTGTGTCCAAAACTCCAAATACCTACTTCACACCCGTCCGTGTCAGAGCCTCAAGGCAAAACACACAAACCCGCCGAAAATAAGTCATTGTGATCCACGGGCCTCGCCTTTCACCGGCTCAGCAAACTCCACCTGCTGTCCCGTCGCCAGTCCACTGCACGACTCACTCACCTTCACCTGCAGCCTGCAGTGACAGCTGTACGATGAGGAGGAGCTCGAGTGGGGTGACGCGACTGCCTCCCCATCTGTGAAGCTTTCTCTTTCCCTCGCTCTGTCTCCCCGTCTCTTTTTCTCCGTCCCTCCTTCTGATCTGTCCAGCCAGTCCAGTGACCGTTTCCGACTGTCCAACTGGAACCCACCTGTGCTCCCCCGGTCCTCCCGGATCCAATCCAATCCGGTCTGCTGGTCCGATTTTGAAGCCATGCCGCTTTTGGGGCTGTGTTTCAGTCTTCTTTCCTTCCTTTTTCCTTTCCTTTCCCATGGGGCCTGTCGAGGGAAGGTGCTCCCGCTTCTCGTCCCGCAAATGGTCCGTGTCGTCCAGTGTCCACGGGTCCAGTGTCGACCTCACAGGCTCACAATCTTCCGCATCACACCTCGATCCCAACCTCACCTTTTAGGAACAGACGCCTATTGAGCGCGTTTTTTGCGGAGTGTGGGCTTTCGATGCTACCATCGCACTTCTGCTACCACTCTGCGGATAGATTCGATTTCAACCACGCCCGCCAACCAAGCGCTCGGCCTTGTCGCTTCCAAATCCCGGCTCTAACCCCGACATGAGTCGCCCAGAGTCAGCAACCACAAGCCAGCTTTCACCAGTGTCAGTATCAGGATTTCCACCCTAGTCGCTCATCATGTCAAGTTGAGGTCAAAGCCACCCTGACCTGAGGGCTGACGATGCCAACACCACCTTGACTATCATATACTACCTGCGATTGACCTCGTGGGAGAATGCACCAACGGCGTTGCTATCTTCACCCGGCCTGGCGTCTCAAATGCCACCATCCAAGTTGTCCTCCACCAACTAGTTGTCCAATATCGTGATACGCCGCCCGGCGCCAGTTTCGACACACGCTTTCCTTACCCCAATGAGAAGCCAGCGAGGGGCCCGGCAAACAGAGTGCTGGAATTCAAGGATTCTCTAGCCATCGGCACTAACCTCTCTGGTGTGCGTGGCCGTTGGCACTATCTCGTTTATGGCCGAGTTTTGGCCCGCCAGTCTGCTGCTGCCGCCGCTATCGAGACTGACACCGATGGCTTGATCTGACGGACGGTTCTCCAACCACCCGTTGTATTGATGATGGCGCTAGGGCTAGCTCCTCGAGAGTAACGCAAGAGATGTGATCGCTCATGTCACCGTCGAATCGCATTACAGCCTCCAGCCGCAGACTGCAACGGAGCCTTCCTCTCCTGGGATCGCTACAACCACATGCCACGTCCTCATGCACTCACCTGCCTGCGTTTATTCTTGGAACACAGCAGCTGCCGTCCAGCCGCCTGCAAAGCAGACCCTTCACCAATCTGACTCCCCGATAGGATACCGCCCATCACTTGTCATCTGTCGCCCTTGAGAACTACTGCGTACGACGACTAGCCTCTACCACCGCACTTCATCCCTCCGACGTGCAGCTTCGCGAAGAGAAAAGGCGCTCACTAGCGCGCAGGTCGACCCCACATCGCAGACCCAAGAGGCTAAAACACCACATGGCCCAGAGGCCCCATGTCCAACGAGCGCCGCCCCTATTGTCTGATGTTGTCTGCCTGTTCAAATATCCTGGCTCCTTAGGCCAGATCTGGAGGCCGTATGTCCACCGCTTCATGGCCCGTACAACCAAGACAACAGGTCCCGTGTTGACAACTATTCGCTTACCCAACCTGTCCCTCAATGACTCGTGAGTGACTTCTACGCTCCAGCAGTGGTTGTTAGAATGCCACATGGCAGAGCTACTCCAATGAGCGCTTTTTTTTACTACGGTTCCCTGCCAAAGCTTTTGCCCTGGAGACCAGATGCCTACGAGGGGACTGTCTATCTATGGTTGACTACATTGGCATGCCAGCCAGCCAACCCCCAGGCCTAGCATGCACGAATGGCACGACTTTACCACTCAGAAGCCGCCGTGCCGTGCCATCGCGGACAACATGATGCGGTAATTGTAGCTGCAGGCGGAGAGTCACGCACACGCTCACACTTTGTCTCCGCGGCACCCAATACTACCCCGGCCCAACACGAATTCTCGTCGCGCGTCCGGCCACGGTTTGATCGGCTCGCTGAGTGGGGTCCCCGGCGGAGCATCATATAGCGAGGCACCCGACTTATGATCTCCCATCACCTGAAGGCTCGGCGACGCCATATTGATCGAACATAAGATGCGGCGCCGCCGGCACCTTCGAGCAACACCTTGTCGTACCCCGACCGCCAACGTTAGGTGTTTGTCAGTGCTCTTCAGGCTGCCGGGGCACATGTCTCATTGAGGGTTCACGGCCCCGGAAATGGAGGTGTCTCATAATGACGGGGACGAACCGTACAGCCGGATACTAGTGTAGAACGGAGGAATATCATGGTGCTTCACATACGTCGTCTCGGCCCGCCCGACTCGACACCACGTTTGTGGTAAGATTTGCGTCACAGCAGCCTTCAATTTTGAAAGCCATCTGGTGGACAAATGGTCCCGACGTGCCACGAAGAGGGGCCGCCTCCGAGCGCGGCAAACGCGATCATTCGGTAACCAGAGATCCGGGAGACATCTTTTAGCCTCACCCACGTCGTAGTGCATGATGGAGCGACTGTTGCGATGCATATCCGTACTGTCAACAACAAACACGCAAGACACACGAACTTGGTGCACAACATCAACAAACAAAAAAAAATACGAGGAGAGGGGATGATTGTCCACTGTTTCGCTTCTGCAGCGGATCCTGCATCAAATCCAAGACGTCGTGAGGATCCCAACAGGATAAGAAAGATGGCATCTCACACCTTGGCGCGAGAAAGACTGCCTCCTTGCGGAGAACTCAATGGTTGCGGCTGACACTGAGTCCGCCGCACACTCGAGAGTTTTGGGAAATGGCTCTTCCACAGCCCCAACAATACCGCGAAATCCTACGCACAAACTGGACAGAGAGCAGCCAGAAAAACGCGTTCAAGTCGAGCAACACCACAGGCCCCTGTCCTCGGTAGGAGAATTTGGCGGGTCTGGCCACGCAGGACAAGGATTGCACAGACGACAAAGGTAACCTGAAACATAGAGACAAGGGTTGCTTCTTCGTCTGATCAGTGACGGCTGACATCTGCGGTCCGTCCACACTTTCTCTGACCTTTCGTCTTTTTTTCCTTTCGGTCAACCCAAGAAACCTGGGCCCTGGCGCCCATCAACTTGCGTCAACGGACACTCCCTACCCCGTAAACCCCAGTTGGTCATGGATGAGCATTGGTTGGCCGCGGGTGTGCTGTAAATTCTACGATACGCCACGCCAGATGCACACACAATGCCGCCTGTTCCCTTTTGGGAGGCCGTTGGAGAAGGGGGGGTTCCAGGGCATCGCCGCGCATAAGAAGCCATCCCAGCTCGTACACGGCCCTTCCAGACGGTCAACGATACCGAGGAAGCCGGTTCGTCGGTATTCTAGATCGTCTGGTCTCTTGCTGCGAATGACATTCTTTCGTCGCATAAAGGTTGACATTGAAGGCGTCCTGCATGGAGGTGGGCCATGCACTCGCACCAGCCACCACCATCATTAACCCGCGGCCTCCCACCATCCCAGATATGGCATCTCAGGACCCCTGGAGGGTTGACAAGTCAGGATAACGCAGATCTGCGTTCTCTTCGAGGAAATCCATCCATCTTTTGAGGAATGCGCTACCTCTATTTGTGTGTTGCAGCGGGTTAGCAAAAGGAAAGAAGAAACAGGCCCGAGATTTCGGGCGTTTGGTGCGGCTCAGCAGTGTCTCAGGAGAACATCTGTGCAGCAGCGGTTCGCACGCAGCCCGACACGCCAACACACAAAAATCCTCCGACCGAGACACAGAGATGGGAAAAGAAAGGAGCAGAAGTCTCAAACGCACTCACCTCTTGACTGTCTCCGAATCACCGATCACCGTCAGCGAGCGTTTGGGTCGCGTCATCGCCACTAGACCGCATTAACAATCATGCGCCCTTAATAGCCCTGCTGGGATGTTCCCAGACGACGGGCTTGGTGACCTCCTGGAGCTTACCGTTCAGTCGGCGCTTCTCGCCCAGGAACCCTACTTCTCCCTCGGAGTTGCTCCGTACAAGGCTGACAATGACGGCCTCCTTTTCACGGCCCTGAAAGCCATCTACACTGCCCAGCTCGATGCCCGGGAACTGCTCCTTCAGGGGCGCGAGAATGGCGAGCTGTTCGGTTCATCCGATGTCAGCTTCATGCTGCAGCTGTGCATCATGCTTTGTTTTCCTGCGGCTCGTGTCCACGAGTTCGAACGACTCAGGGACGGGGTTCGGTCCAGAACTTACCTGAGCGTTATACGGGGTCACGACGGCAATGTCCTCCGGCTTCACTCCAGCATCAACCAGGCTCTGGGCATGCTGCCGTACCAGAGCCGCCTCCATTTCGTTGCTCTTGCTCTCGCCGTGGAGGCTGAACTTGGCCTTCTTGACGGCATCCTTGTCATCATCTTCGCTCTTTTCCGGGTAGTCGCCGCCCTGTGTGTCGATAAAGATGAGTGGCTCGTTGGTGTCCTCGGTATCCTCGACTTCGTAAGGCAAGTCTTTCAGGAGACGCTCTTTGACAGCTTCTGCAGCGATCAGTCTTCCATCATACAACTCGTCTGATGGGAATCTCATAATCTTCTCGTGCATGCGGTATTGTGTGGTTAGCATCCGCTTGATAGATGACCCATGCAGGGCGAGCAGCCTGTCAAACAGAGTCGTTTCCAACGTCATTCCCTTGATCTGCTTCTCCCCTCCTCCCTCGGCCGGAGCCTTCTTTACCTTTGAGTTGAGCGACTTGATCGTCGGCGGGAGCTGCAAGTGATCGCCCGCGCAGACCGCCTTCTTCGCGGACAACAGGGGCACCCAGCACTGCGCTTCGAGTGCCTGGCTGGCCTCGTCGATGATGACGACGTCGAACTGCTGGTCTCGGAGCTGGTGACCGCCTGCTCCGTGCAGCGTCGCAAGAACGACCTTGCTCTCGCGCACGAGGTTGCTCACGCAGCGTCGCTCACGCTCACGGAACTCCTTCCGGAGCTCCTTGAGGTCGCCATAGATTTGGCGTCGCTCGCGGCCGTTGCGCGTCTTCTTGATGGAGGCCTGCTTTGCGTCCATCTCGGCGCGGACGTCCTTGACGATGGCGCCGGCTTCGGAGGTCTGGGTGAGCACGTCGAGGGAGTGGGCCACGACGCTGGGGAGTAGACGGGCGGGGTGACCGAGGCGGAGGATGGGGATCTTGTGAGGCGCCAGGCGCTCGACGATGTTGTCAACGGAGATGTTTGAGGGACCGCAGACGAGGATGCGGAGGTCGAGTTTGAGCATTTGGAGGATGAGCTCAATCAGCGTGTGTGTTTTGCCAGTCTGTCCGGTGTCAGTGCGTGCCTTCGTACTAGATTGGAGAGGAGGAGGAGGAGGAGGAGGCTCACCCCCGGAGGCCCGTGGATGAGCGCGACTTCTCTTGACGCGAGCGCAAAGCGGATGGCATCCTTTTGCGAGTCGTTGAGCGAGGGATCGATCCATTGGATCTTGGAAAGCTCCGAATCGGATGCGACATCTGAAGGCACGGGACTAGGGCTCGAGAGGCCGAAGAGCACGCGCATGAAGGAGCTGTACTCGGCCTCTGTCATCTTCTCGAGCTTCTCCATGGTTTGGTTCATTCTGTGTGCGTGTGTGTGTGTGTTGTCAGCCTGATGCTCGCTCCCCCGTACGTGGAATCTCGTGCGATGCCGGCTCCATTTTCGTGGTGTGTCTTGCGGAATGCCCAGTTCTCACTCACCTTCGATAAGTGACATCGTCAGCGACTTTGACGACCCAGACGCGCCCGTTGAACTCCCTCTCCTCGCCTTTCCCCTCGTCCACGGCGACTCCGACGCTCTCGTGCCTCACTCTGGTGACGACGCCCCTCGCGCCCTTGCTCTCGAGCTCCTTCACCTCCCTCTTCTTGGCGTTGCCGGCGGGCTGCTCGGACAGCAGGACGATGTCGCCCGGGCGGAGGCCGTGTTCGGGCAGCCGGCCCTCGGAGGAGGAGGAGGAGACGGCTGGGTCCGGGTTGAGCTCGAGCACGGTGCGGCCGCCGAGGCCGGTCCGGCGGGCGCCGACGACGAGGTTGGAGAGCGCGAGGCCGGCGCGCTGGAGGGCCGTGGGCGAGTGCAGGGAGACGAGGGCGGAGGACTCTGCGATCTCGGCGGCGAGCTCGGCGGAGAGGAGGGAGAGCTGGGTCGCTGCGAAGGACTGCACCGAGAGGGGTTCTTCTACTTTCGGCGCCATGTCTCTCTTTTTCAATTCAATGCGTGGTTTTTCCTGGCCTCTTTGAATGCTCGGATCGGTCGTGTAACCGGATTCAATGATTATGCCCCCAAATGTGAGTGAAGCCTTAAGATAGGGTAAGCACGCAGATAGATGTGTGTGACTGAAGCTGAATGAAGCAAGGGTGTGTCTGTGTGTGTTCGTGTGTGTAAGTGAGGTGGGATGTAGTTGAAAGGTTGTGTGAGCTGTAGGCCCACATGTGAGGTCCAGGTTTGTTTTGACGTCATCTGATAGGCTGCGGTGGGAAAGTGGTTCAAGTTGGAGACAGTGACAACTGCTTTCCTTATGCTTTTTTTTTATTGCCTTTGTGCAAGGTTTGATGCCAATTAGATGCTCATTCCTACGTATCGTACAGATGATGATAGATGCAAAAGCCCGAACGCCTAATAACAGATCCCGGAACAATGCAAGCCAGATCGCCCTCCCGATTACAAGTATGTGCATGGAAACATGATATCGACATTACACCCAACTGAAGTCATTCAAGTCTGTCAGCATTCACTTTTCGTTGCCGGTGGGGCCAACTACTATGACAACCACCAAGCTGACCGCCATGAGGGCGAATGCCACCATGGACACGATGATGATAGTGCCGCGGCTCGCAGGGAACTTGCCCTTCATGACCCATTGCTGGGCGCGGAAGTAGCGCTGGTATCCGAGGAAGAGGATCAGAATGCTGATGCCGAGGAAGGTTGCGCCCAGCGGCTTGCCGAGCTGGCGCAGAGTATGGCTGCTGGAGTCAGGGTTGGAGATGGATGAGTTGAGGCGGAAGAGCTGCGTGACAGCAATGCCGATGGAGGCGAAAGCGAGAGAGGTACGAAGCCAAGCGAGAAAGGTTCGCTCTGCAGGACTCTGGTAAGCTACTGTTGTCTTTGCTACAGAACTGAAAAAATGAAGATGCACGTACCTAACGCCAGATGGTCTCGAGCCACGCTTCCCTTGTTCTCGAGCTCAATGCTCTGGAAGCTGGACAAAAAGATGGTGTACCACGGCTCCCTCATCTGCGCGGCCCTCGCCCGTTCCTCGCGCGCGACCACTTCATCGTAGTCCTCCTCGTCCTCTTCCGTCTGCGAGGGCAGGTGGTTGTGCGTCGTGCGAATGGACTTGCGGGGCCGCAGCTCGGGTGCTGTGGCTGTGGCTGTTGGTGCCGGGGGCGCGGCGTTCATGCTCTGGTAGTTGCGGTCCGGGCCGCGGGAGATGATGCCGACGGTCTCATCGTGGGTGCCGTCGTCCCGGGAGTAATGGCGCGGAGGGCTGGCGGGGGCGGACCTGGAGGCGGAGAGTGCGCCGCCCATTGCTTCTGCGCGGCCTCTTGCGTTCTGTTCGGCGCCGGGGTGGGCGCGTTGTCAGCAAGGGCACAGATGGGGGTGGCGGATACGGGAGCGGGTGAGATGGATGCTGGAGGAGAACGGGGGGCGGGGGCGGAAACGGAAACTGGGGACAGAATTGAAGGGTCCGGGAGGGTTCTGTGTGAAAACCGAGACTTCAAAGAAGTGAGCGGCTGGAATGGTCGGTGCCAAGCAGCGTGCTGGGTGGTGGAAGAGAGGTCCCACAGTTGAAGGTTTTCGGCCGGTAGAGTGAGTGTATGGGCAGCTGCAGAAGCGAAGCGAGAGAAGACATACATACCTCTAAGATCTCGTTGATGCGCTCGTTTGTGCTTTGCCTCCGGGAGAGGGAGCGCGGCGACGTTGGCGACCGCTCATCGTAGGACACGCGCCTACTTAAGCCTCGCGGTGGCGGCGGTGTAGTGGATGACGGGGATTGCACCTGCACCTGGTCTTGCTGGGGATCAGACGAAGAAGGAGGAGGTGGTGGTGGGAGAGGAGGCGCGGCGGCCGAAGGTTGTGGTGCATCATCGCCGGCGGGCGCCATCACGACCGAGAGACAAGGGCGACTTCTGCATGTCCCGGGACCAGAGCGAGGATGGCTGGACGATGGTGCCTCACGCGAGAGCAGGGGTCGTGTGACGTGATCAGAGGCCAAAGGGAAAAAGTCGCCTGTATATAACGAAAATAAAAACAACATAGAAGGAAGCTAAGGTTTCTTGGAAATTTTTGGGGTCCTCGAGGCGGGATCTCTGCAATCGGCAATGGGCAGTGAATCGCGGCTGCTGGAGGTGCGTTAGGGCGGTCTTTCTGATGCAATATGCTGGAGTCCAGTTCCCTTGCGGCACGGGAGTCGGGCGGCTGCGTCTTGGAGCCGGCAGCCGGGAGGAAAACGTGGGGGAACTGGGCCTACTTAGTACCTTTCCTTACCTTAAAGATTTCCGGCGTCTTTGGCGGCAAGAACGGGCAACCTTAGAAGTTAGCAGAGAGGAAAGTTTGGGGAAACTGGCAAGAGCCGTTCTCTCCCGTCGCAGCTTCGTGGTCGGGCTCTCTCAATGGACGGGCTCCATTCACGTGGGCTGTTGTAGAAGGGGGGACCCCATGACATACCGCGTAGTACTATGGTAGCGCCCGACCCTCCCACCATCTCTGTCTGGATTGTCACTGTAAACGGGCCGGGAGCTTCTGGTTGGTCGCCGACCATCTCAACCTTGGAACAATGAGATCTCTGGGGGCGGGCTCTGTGATCTACCCCGCCACACCACCGGGTCCAGTGCCACTGCCAATCGGAATTATGAAACCCTGCGTCACGACTGATTCTTCTCCAATAACATTGCCAAGGGTCCTGAGAATGAGTCCGACTTGACACCCCTTTGCTTTCTTGGTCTTCAACTCATCATGCCATGGTCCGAAGTCTGTAGTAAGATGACCTGTGTAGCACCTCGGCAATTACTGTAATGGTTGCAACATGCTAAGATTCTGTCTAAGCATGATTCAGCCTCTAAGATGAAGCTAGCTTGTCTTAATTAGTGGTCTGCTCATCTTCATACATGTCTAAACCTATTTCCGTACAGTAGCCTCAAACGTATTGAACTTGTATTGACGTCAAGGTTCGTTTTCACGCTGACTGAGAGGTCCTGACCCCGGGATATGGGCGGCACGGGCTTGTGGAAGGAAGAGACCAAAGAAAGGAATGATGAAAAGCAATAAGCTTGTAAATGAGACGACGCAACGCATTCTTGTTGCGGAACAGGCACGTCTCTTTCCATCTTTACTTGCAGTCCCTGGACTAACTGACCGCAGCGTCTTATCACCGTAATTTGCTAGATATGCTTAGAAGGGGGACAGAGGCAAGTGAGGCTCCTCTATTAATGGAGAGCTTGGTAACGCAAAGGCTGGCTAGATCGGTCCATTTCTTCCGTGAAGGTCATTTTCTCCAGGAAACCAGATCAAGGAGAACATAGGACAGCCGGAGGAGGTCGCCACGGGTGAATGGCAGCTCGAGGCAAGATCCAGACGGCAAGTAAGGTTACCTATCAGTCTACCACTTATGGGACTTGTCCGCACGCCTCTTGATTCATCAATGAGATTGTGTCGTTGATAGCAATTGGCTCTCAGCTATTCCATCTCTAACCGGGGCCACGAAGAAAGTTTCCTCAGACAGTAGTTGCTGTGTAACACCTTGCCAGAAAGTGCCTACTTGGAAACCCACTCATGGCATTGCTGTATAGTCAAGGAGTAGATGAGCATGTCAGCATGTAAACCAACGCAGTCACGAACTCCTGGAAATCGATGCTGCTTCGACCGTGACTTGCTTCCCCCGCCCAGGTCTGGCAATCACGCTGATAGGGCCCAAGAGGCTGCCCATCTCCAAAAGTCTCTTTCCCACCCCCAAGACCATTAGAGACCGGTCACTCGCAGACACCAGTCCTTCATCATTCATTCTAATTGAGTTGGGCGTTGCCTACTTGAAAAGCCCAACGGCATTGACTTCATCTCCATCGCCACTCCGAATTGACCGCGCGAATACGTACCCAGCCTTCATGTCCTTCGGCCCAGACCCTCCGCTCATGGGAGGGGACGCTACCTTGCCCAGGTTGACGTACATCAAATACATGTGGCCGGACCTAGAGGCAGACTCGTCGCTACCGATAGCCTCCAGATAAGCCCGCCTCATCCACTCATCCACATCCGCAGGATGCATCGGAGTCTGCGTCGCGGAGTCCTTGATGGAGAGCCAGGAGACGGTGGTGTGAATGAGCGTACCGGCGACTACCACGTGACAAATGCGGTGGTAAAAAGGGACGCGGTATGACGCCTTGACGTTGAATGTTTGGTATTCCACCGACGACGACGGGAGGCGTGAGAGGCCGAGATGCGCGTGCCACTCTACACCAGCCGCGCGAGGCAGCTCCTCGACTTCGACCGCGAAAAACGGGGGAATAGGTTTTGATGCCTCGTCTTCGTCGCCCGTCTCGTTCTTGATAGCGGACCAGTCGGTCAGTTTCTGCTCCTTGGCAGCCTCCTCGCTCCCGAGAGACATGTACTGGGGGTTATACTTGCGGTCCCATAGATCCGGACCGCCCTCGTCATCTTCGTCTTCATCGCCCCCAGGAGCATGCGCCCCTGTCCAAGCTGCCGCAGCTAGAAGTGCCTGACGCCGCGCATCTGCCTCCTTGGGCGTGTTGGGGAAGTATGCCACCGCACTGGTCCACAGCTGCACCTTCATCTCGGTGGCTATGCGCCAGAGATGTTGCAGGGAGAGCACGATCTGCATCTCCAGGTTGCCTGCCGTCTCCGTGGGGAGAACCATGCTTGCTGGAACGAGCGGGATCTGCCCTGCGATGGTCACCTGCCTGATGCCGCCGGCCGCCGTCTCGGCCTTGCTCAGGGGCACATCAATGGCCTGGCTATAGGGACCGATATTCGCCGGCGCCCAGTATGACCTGCCCTGGACGTGAAGGCCGTTCCGATCCCGCTGCTCCAGATCCGGTTTGACAGTGAAATGAATGTTGATGGAGTGACCTTTGGGGAGGCTACCGCAAGAAATTGTGACGCGAGACGGGGGATTCGGGTGCTGAAACAGGCTGCCGTAGATCTTGTTTATGGCAGGGAAATCCGCCATCTTCCTTAAGACGATGACAGTGTGAGTGATGGCGGTGGTAGGTAGCGGCGGATTATGTCCATCCAGGAGTCCCCGAACCTGCCGAACAATGTCCTCCGTTTCTTCCTCGACCGTGAACTTCGTGCCCAGCGGCTCCTGCGGTGCGACGGTCCAGTGGATATCGGTCGTGGGTGCGACGGACGCTGACACTTTGCCATCGCCGATCGTGAAATCGCTCTCAGACGGCGGCGCCGCAGGTGGTGAATCTTGAGGCAGAGACTCCAATAGAGCCTGAAACTTGGCGTCCAGAACATCAGGCACCCGAACTGGGGAGCAGCTTTCTCCCGCCGTCTCAGGGGCAGCCTTCTCGCGGACACTCGCCCCTGAGAAGCTCAACCAAGACGTCCCGCCGCCCTCTTTGACGACCCTCTTGCCGGACTCGGGCACCTCGATCGCCTTGCGGAACAGGCCCGGGGGCCCGTCGAGCACAATCGTCTCGAACTCGCCGCCCTCCCCCAGCACGGAGCCCTCGGCGGCGCCAAACTTGCGCAGTGCGCGCTTAACCCGCGCCGCCCCCGCGAGGGAACTCACCCTCTCCCAGAGGAACTCCTCATCAAGCCCCGCGCTCGCGACCTTGATGATTCTCGCGTCGAGGCCGGCGGCCGCCATGTCGTGCAGCAGCTGGGCGTCCTCGACGGTGCCGGGCAGCGGGGGCGGGAGGACGGGATACTTCCAGAGATATGCCAGCGGCGTGAGGCCCAGACGCAGGGCGACGGACTCCACGCGCGTCCGCTGGTACGTCGATAGAATGGCGCCGGCGCAGAGGGCATTGGCCTCCGGGTGGGCGGCCATGATGGTGCGGAGGAGGGGCACCATGCTCTCCGTCTCATCCGCGTCGACGGCCGTTGCGGCATCATCGCCACCTGCGGCGTGGGACGAGTCGTAGTCTCTGCCCTCGTACTTGGCGCCGCCACGGATGGGCTGGCGGTAGAGCGGCAGTCCAGTGGCGTCGGCGTAAAGGGGTATGACTTGGTGTCCGACGGTCTGGTACATGAAACTGTTGAGGTCGGCGTCTTGGCCGGCAGCTCCTTCCCGATCCTCCTCTTGCTGGTGCTCCTCCGGCTGGTGTTGCCCGGCGGCATCCTTTACGTTGTCATCACCACCACCATCATCATCATTATCACCACGAGGCTTGAAGACGAGGGTGTTACCCAGGGCCGAGCGCGCGGCGGCGTCGGAGCCGGCGCTGACCGGGGCGGCGGGGAACAGGTTAGCAAGAGCCACGAGCCGATGGCCGTTCCTCTGGCAGTGCAGGGCAGAGAAGAAGCTGTCCTTGCCACCCGAGACCAGGGCGATGACATTCAGTTGTTCAGATGACATGGCGGCAGTCCCCTCCCGTGGTGGTCGGACCTGGGATGAAGTGCTCTCGGACTTTGGCCCGTCTGACCGCGCACAAATTATGACGCCTCGACGCCGGTACCTGCAGCTATGCAAAGCCTCTCCGTCCACCTGGGGAGATTATGCGCGTCCCGGGTCCGTGAGACTTTGTGAAAGGCTGCATTGGAACGGTCAGCATGGACTGCGGTTGTAACCTGATGGCGGGTCGCGACGGAAGAGCAGCGGGATGGGGAACAGACTGGTTCGTGGTCCAGGAGCTGCCGTCCAAGGGATCCTTGAATGACTCGGAGCTCCGTCCGCCGTGGTTTTGAGAGCCGTGGATGAGGCCGGGGGTGGTCAATGGTCGATGGCCTAGTGAGTTGAGCGCGAGACGGTGGTACGAGGGGACGGAGTGAGTAAGGAACCCGGCTCTGGATGGAGGTCGTCGCGGCTCGCCGAACGGAAGCGAGAGGAAGGCGAACAGTGAGGGAAAAAAAATAAAAATTGAAATCATGACTGGAGCCAGCGCGCCGCTCCGCTCGGACAATTTACACAACTGGGTCCCTACCTAACGAATAGGCACCTTAGTGTATTCATTCGTACCTGCGTTCAAACGGTACTTTGATGCTGTTCGCAATTGCAAATGCTGGCCTGGCAGAAGGCTGGCTGGGCCCATTTCCCACCATCTTCTCGAGCTTCTATTGCAGGGTACGTCGAAGACGCGCGAAAAGTTCTATTGGAATTGCAAGGTCAGCTGCAGGAACGGCAATTGGAGATGCAATGGAAGGTATGGAGACGGTGGAAGTTTCGAAAGGCTAGCCTTGGGCCCTCATCGAGATTCCGACTGGTCCAGCGCCTTTTGATTTGTGTCTAGCTGGTGGGACGACGACCCCTCGGTGTCTAGGGTCCCTGAAGGCGCCGCTGAACAAGACGGAGAAGAACAAGAAGAAGACGACGAGGACGAGGACGACGAGGCCCTAGACTGGAGACTGGAGACCGGAGGAGATGGCGAAGAGGGTCCTGGCCTCATGGGTTGGCCTCATGGGTTCATGGCTTCCATGCTTGACCTTCATGCCCATCCGTCCAAGGTCGAAATTGGCCCCCGGGCTAGTGTATTCGAAGCGACGTCGTAGCCTCGCAGGCCTGTCTCGCTCTGGAACTTGGAACCGGGGGACCATCTCGAGATCCCATTTGCTGCAACGTGCCGGGCAGAACTGAGAATGGCCTGCCCGCTGGAGAAAAGACCCAGCGAGACCCCTCCCCTCCCCATGAACCCGGGAATGAACTGAACTCCATGGCATTATTAGGGATCCCGGTACGGATACGCACCTCAGTGTCCACCTCAGTGTCCAGTATCTATCTGCCTTAGGTAGGTACGGATACCGCTGAAGCTTCTGAGCCTGAGAGGGCGGGCGGGCGACGGGCCTGTAGATTAGCGGGGGCGGCCTTGGGGCCTTCGGGGCCGCACCGCGACCGCTACCGCTACCGCCTGGGACCTGACGGGACTCTTTGGAGACCTCGTCTGAGCGGGCCGCGCCAAAATTGCGCTGGGGCATCTGCTGGAGTTCGCTTCATGCTTCATGGGCTGATTGTGCCAGACACCGTCGAACACACTCGCCTGTCTTTCTGTTTTTGTTTGTCGACTTTGCGGTGTAGGGACGTCGAGCCTGGCCCGGTCAACTCCAGTCTCCAACAAGTCTTGAACAAGAACCTGGAACTGGAGATCCGACATGGTGAGCACTGGTGCCAGACACCACAAGCAGCGGTGCTTCATCCTCATCCTCATCCTCAGGCAGACCGCTCGACTGCCAGTGTGAGGTACCTCAGACGAGCATCATCGTCGTAAGCTTGCCTTACGCTGTCAAGGGAAGAACCGAGCCGACCGCACAACGGATACCTTACTCACGCAACCCACCTCATATCTTGTTGGGCATGTCTATCGCCATTCGGAATCCAGATCAATGCCCATCCGGCCCCCAGCGCAGTGAACCGTGCTGCCCCCTCCCCCCGTCTTGTCAAAGGTCCGAGACACCATTGTGACCTACCTCCATCTTCTTCACCGCGCGCCGAACCTAACCTCGTGGCCTGGCCTGGCTTCACTGCAAAGAAGCGCGGTCAACCGGCCCCAACGGCCTCTCTCCGTCTGGCCCTTGGCATAACACGGCCCACGAGACGTCAAGGTTTGTCGACATCCTGTACGGAATACCTGCGTGTGGTTGTGGTGTGTGCTCGTGCGTTGCTGCGTGCGTGCGGATACTCAACGCACTCACTCATCTCATCTCTTTTTCATCTCATTTACTACTGCTGCACGCACAGAGACAACAGACGCTCGACATGAGATAAACCCCCAAAAAGCTTGGGCCAGGATCAAGAGGATGAGCGGTGAACCACACTCACACAAATGGCGTAGATTTCCTCACTTGTTACTTTTTTAATTAATCGGCTCATTTGCGAAGAACTCGCGGTCTGGGTGTCTGTACCTCTTGCCGTCGGCCTGTGCAATCCAATAGTCTGCCCCGGGCGGCCCTTGCCTTGCCATTCGACACGGGCCGTACGTAGCATTGAGGCAAACCGTATCGGACCTCGGTGTTAGCTAGTTAGGTGGTCAGCCGTCTCGAAGAGTGCGGATACATGTTGTAAGTCCGTGGAAAGTGAATGGCTGGCTATCTACCTACGTGTAAGTAGATAGTGGTTGGTACCTTGCAGTCACGAAGAGATATCCAACTGTTTATTGCATGCCGCATCGCCCCCAAGACCACACCACCAAATTCTTAAAACTGCTGTTAATATTAACTCAAGTGAAAGTTGACGAATGAACCTGCGGGCATGTGCCGCATCTGCAAATCTCTGCTACCGCATGGTATCATACAGGCTGTGCTTTGGTTCGCCTCAACCTAGGTAGCCAATCCCCCACCTCATTATTACCGTAACATCTCGTATTGCGACGGGACAAAAAAAAAAAGACACACGTGTTTGGTAGTCTCTCTAATGCCGGCTCTCTCGCTGACATGACTGACATACTTTCCAGTCATCATCGCATGTGCCATCATACTGCATGGAGTAGGAAATGTGCCCAAAAATAAGAAGATAAGTTTCTTCTTCGATCCGATGGTTGCTTGACGTTGCATGATTTGAGTGACGGCGCATCATCATATCATGCCTCGCTCCCGCCCTAGCGCGTGTGGATATGAAATTCGCCTACACGCGTCCGTCCCTATCGTACAGGACAGGAAAAGAATACGTCAACCAACAGGAAATCGGAGAGAAAGAAAATTTTCCCATGACGGGGATGTACGGACATGCCGAACCGCTGGGAATTTTCTGTAGAAAAGTACAGCATTTTTTTTTCTTCCACCTTGTCAAAAGAGAGCCTTGCCTCGTTTTACTTAAAAGTGGTCTCTCCATCCTGGGTCCCTGTCCGGCAGAGGCAGGAATCGCAGGATTACCGTTACAGCCGGACCTCAGTCCGCGAACGCGGTCTGCAAAGGCCAGGCCCTGGGGCCATGGGGAGGGGCGCCGCCGCCCAGGAGGGAGAAGCCGCGGAACGAGAGGGGCGCGTCCACCACCACCACCCAGTGCCTCTCTCGTTCGGTGCCTGTCCCAATCGTCCGTCGAGAAGCAGAGACAAGGCCGGCCAGCCAGCCATCGGATCGTAGATGACTTACCCTCTTTCCACAGTGGCATTGTGAGCAAGACATGTTCGCTCCCCAGGACAAACGTCACTTGAATGCCGGGCGCCGTTGGCCCAAGAAAAAGAAAAAAAAAGGGCACGGGACAAGATATGTGTGCGTGTCAGCTAAGCCTCGTGCCTCGCTCTCCGTCAGCGCCAGCGCGCGCCGCTGCCGCCCCCAGTGAGAATCAATCGGAAAGAAGCAAGACGAATAAGAAAGCGTTTCGTGCTTCAAAAAAACATCCGATACGAAAAATAAACCACACCCTCACTCACACCCTCCACCCCCATGACGAAATCTGCGTCTCTCAGTAGCGCTGTCTCACACACATAGGGCACTCTCATAACACACAACCCATGCCTGAATGTGCCTTCAAGTCCAGGCTCATCGATCGATGAGCTAGAACATTATTCATCGAGTCATGGAAGGGCAAGGCAGCGGGAAATATGTGCCAGTTCTGGGTTTGAGATCTCACTCAGTCATCTCGAGGGATGGATGGCAGGCAGTCAGTCAGTCAAGGATCGAGTTCTTCACATGTGTAAGGTATGCAGTAGCTTGTGTTTTGGCAGCGCGAAAAAGTGTCTTTTTTTTGTGTTCAGAAATGTGTTTGTGTACATATTTGCAAGCGGTGCCCGATTCTGCAAAAGAAATCGGGCTTCCCATCCTGTTTGAGTCTTTCCGATGATCCGTGACCTGCACTCACACCCTTCTCACATCCGGGAAGTCTTTCCCTTGATCCGTGACCAAACAAGAAAAAGAAGAAACTGAGAAAAAACGAAGAACGAGAGCAAACTCGGACCTTGAATCTTGTGGTAGTAGAAAAAAGTAAACACATGAAGGCGACGACGGCCCGAAACGGCCACCCGGAGGCAACCGCGAGCTTCGGCGCCGCACACCAGAAGAAAGTTCCCTTGTTCCAAAGCGATGACGGCTGATCCGGCCTCCGAACACGCTGGAGAGATTACAACGAGCGTAGAGAAAAGTACGCTTGGGCCGCTGCCAAAAATAAGAACGATTCTGGGTCGTGTCTCTCTCAACCACACACACTGGCTTCTTCTTCTTTCTGCCTTCCATCCTCCTCCCTTCCTTTGCGTTTTGCCGTAGCATATCTCTCTCAAAAAAAGCCAAAACTTGAAAAACAATCATGCTGCTTTGCTGTATCTGTTTGTGAAACAAAAGTATCCGCCTTACACGCCGTTTGTCCTGGATTCCGAAATCTGCCCTTGCGTTCTTGAACTTTTTTGGTGATCATCAATGCAGCCTTTTGAAACAATACATCCCTTCGACGCTTGATCCGTCCCGAGACCTCGGATGAGGCTCGGCAGGTTTCCCGGCATCGGAAATATTGATACACAGAAGGCAAAAGTGTTGACAAAATGCCCAAACCCTCGCTTGCGCTGTTTTGCATTTGGTGCTTCCCCCCCTTTGGTGGTCTATCTGCTGGTGGTTCATGATAGGCCCCCCTTTGGCGTGGAAGGTCCCCCGTTTGACCCTAGTGACCGATCCGCGTAAACGCTAGCGGGGTAGGTCTGGAAAGAAGAAGTTGTCATCATAGTCGTATCGGGCGTAATCAAAGCGATTATTGGTCGCCGTCGATCGTGAAAACGCTTGAATGCAAAAAAAATCAACTACCCGGACCGAGAATCTTCTCAGTCGGAGCGCTTCCTCTTCTTCTTGCCGTTGTCCTCTTCCGAAGACAGCTCGCTGGCGCTACCGGGAATCTCGGCAGCAACCTGGAACAGGACTTTGCCGAGGTGTTGGTAGTCTTCTGGGTGGCCCATCATGCCGTGGTCGAAAGAGTGGACACCAGACTCGTCGAGTTCCATGACGATGGCGCCACTGCCGTGGGTGCGGGCGTGCTGGGACAGGTTGTCGCTGCGAGAGAACTTCTTGCCGCACTCGTTGCACTCAAAGGGCTTCTCCTGGGTGTGGAGAGAGCGGTAGTGGCGCTTGAGGTGCTCCTGGCGACGGAAGCGGCGGTTGCAGAGCTCGCACACGAAGGTCTTTGAGGGATCCTCGGTGAGAGACTGCTTGCGACCGCGGCGGTTGACCGGAGCGGGGAGAGGGGCAGAGGGGGTCTCAGAGTCGGAGGAGCTGTTGGCATCAGAGGCAGGGGCGTTGCTGGACTGCTTGTCGCTGCTGGCGGCCTGGGAAGATCCGGCGGCGGAAGTCATGACGGGAGTGGACTCCTTCACGACAACCCTGCGGCGCTTGTCCTGGTGGCAGTCGTCGTCGGAGCAGGAAGCAGAAGGGCTGGGGAAGCAAGTAGCGGAAGCCTCAAGGCCGTCGAAGCTGAAGTCCTCCTCGGCACCAATGAAGCTGGCGTGGCCGAGGGAGACGACACTTGAGCCGGTGCAGGCGCGAGGGCGGGTGGTGGAAGTAGCGTCACCAAGGTTGACCAGGCCGTTGACAAAGTCGTCCTCGGATTCCAAGTCAGACAAATCCTCGAAGGCGGGAAGCCCGTGAGGAATGGCAGGGTTGAAGTCAAAGTTGGAAGGAGCTGAGGTAGGGGTCTTGGCAGGAACTTCCCCCCTGAAGTCGTCGCTGACAGTGAAGGCCGCGTACTCAGGGGCCAGAGTAGGGTTGGAGGTGTTGGGCGCGGCAGCAACAGTCAAGTTGCGGGGATCGCAGAAGTCAAGGTCCTGTTCAGACGCGACGGACCTGGCATACGGTGAAGGTGAGGGAGAGAGCGAAGGGCAAGATGCTGTGGAAAGGAGGTCGCTAGTGTTGGTGCTAAGCGAAGGGACCTGGTTTTGCAGGTACACTGCCAAATGAGGTTAGCCTCCACTCCCGCCAAAAAATAACGGTCGCCTTCTTTTTTTGAGTTGGAAGGTGCCCCGCTGCAACTGCTCGGTGCTGCTCCAACAACGAGCAGCTCTTGGCCGCCTCTCCCACCGCCGACACCCAGGCCGCTGGGACCGGGGCGCCATGGGTGGGAAACATGATTTGATTGATTGCAGCACGACAGCCAGGCAAACACCATCCACCATCAACGGTTGGAAAATCACTTACCAGGCGTCATCGGGGGAGATCCGCAGCTAGACCAGTCAACCGCGAGGTTTTCGGGCACCTCCAGGGTCTCCTTGAAGCCCTCAAGGCCGTCAAGGCCATCGAGTCCAGAGAACATGGGGTTCATCGGGGTCTGAAGAAGCTCGCAGGTGTTGTTGGGGCTGCTGATGGCGCTGCCTGAGGTGGACAGAGGCGGCGTGGAGGGGTAGTAGATGTGTTCCGTCTCGCAAATCTCAGTCTCCAACATGATTGCCGGCTTGTTGCTCATGGGCTGGGGAGAAGCGACGGGAGTCATGGTCGCAGGGCCGTTGCTGTAGAGCGTGGGGCCCATGGGCTGTGAGCAGGAGGAAGTCGGTCTGGAGTAGATGGGAGTTGAGGGAAGAGTCGGAACCATGGGGTACATGGCCATCTGCTGGTGGAGGCTGGGCTGCTGCGAGAAGTGACCGCGGTGCCTTGAAGCGTCGGGCTTCTGCTGGTCGGGTCTGTAGTAGAGGAAGGGAGCTTGTCCCAAGGCCTGGGCCGTCATCATGTGGGCGTCCATTGTGATGCGTCTAGTCGCTCTAATCAGTCCCCGCTCTACCAAGGTCGAAGTTGCTTCTCCAGAAACGCACCAGACAGGGTTGTCGTGTGTTGGCCTGTGATGTTAGTCGGCGGGATTCGATCCGTCTTTATTGATTAAGCGTATTGGGTTGATGTTGTCGCGTTGGTTTGTTGTACAATCGAGTTCTTGCGAACTGTATCGTTGGGGGCAGTTGGCCTAATGACGGATGGGGTCGGTTTTTCCTGTATCTTGAAGGATAGGACGACGGGTCTTTGATGAACAATGACCGGTCTGGGGTTGTGTTGACTCGATGAGTGAAGGTGGTTGTCTTAGATGTACATGGAACTCGTCCTGAGTGTGTGTCTATCTTGTCGTCTCGAAGTGACCGGGTTGGCGTTTGAGAGTCGTGATAGAGTGACTGGCTTGAGGATGGTATTACGGGCTCGAGGACGGTTGTTGGATACTGGTTTGTCTTAAAGGAAGGACGGGATGGTTCGAGCAGGTCGAAGTGTTTCCCAAATATCGAGTCACAAAAGAAGGAAGAACCGAGAGGTCATAAGAAGAAAAGTTCACAGCGTACCGTAGACGACGGGAGTGTCGATCATGGAATAGCAAGAGGGAAATGAGCGTGGGTGGTGAAGGGGGATAAGTAGAAAAGAGTCCAAGATCAACCGACTGGCCCAAGATAAAAGTCGTCGATAGGCTGATGGTAGGGACACCGAGTTACCAGACCGGAGTGGCAGACCAGACCAGACCAGACCCTAGCGTACCATGTCCATATCCTTGTGCCTACCGTCGACGGACCCTCGTCTGGTCCACGTCCCTCGTCGTCTCCCCTCTCCTCCACGCAGGCATGTCTCACCCACAAGTTGGACTGGGAGGGATACGTATCTGTGGATCACGGTACGTAGACAACCGACCAGGGTGGGCTTGGATACGTACCGAGCGAGGCCCCATGTCGAGATACGTACCCCTCCCGGTCTCTGGATGTGGCTTCCGTACCTAGCGGGTGGGCATGGAGAGGAGAACAGGGGTAAGGGGGCGATGTGCCACCCACACACACCTCACCACCGGCTCGACTGGACTGGACTTGGACTGGGTGACTGTCGACTGCCACACTCTCTACTACACTACTTGCCGGCTGGTTAGTGAGTTGAGTGGACGGAACGACGGTGACGCTGGTGATGGATGGGTGGACGGCGGCGGCGGCGGGCCAGGAACAGGAACACACCAGCAGCAGAAGAGAAGAGACGGTGCAGAGAGAAGGGTGGGACCCTTCAGCGCGCAGCACACAACTTGCTCCAAGTCTCTCACCTTCTTTCACTCTCTCTTGTCTGTCTCCGCTCTTTTTCTGATCTTTTTCTCGGGTTCAGGTTCAGGTTCAGGTTCATCAGTTTCTGCTTGTCTGGCCCAGAGAGCAAGCGGAAACATCAGACGGGTGGGCTCTGGATCTGTGGCACTATCGTCTGGTAAGATATGAGGTATGTGGTAAGTGGTGTGTGCGCGTACGAAGGTACCTACATCCTGCAGAGCGCGCAATGTACCGCAGTATGTGTGTGTGAGAGCTGTGTGGGTGTGCTGGGACGAGGAGGATGGCGCAGCCACCAGGACAATTCTAATTCTGGACGGGCAACTTTTGGGGCACCTCCCAGCAGCAGCAGGCTCTCCCGGAAGTACCGCAGTCTGAAGGGTACCTGACAGCTTGCTGGTCCCTGTGCATGCCAAGGTACTATTGATCCGTCTGCACTCTGTGCCTGACGTCGTCGTCCACCATCAACCACCACACATCCCTCTTGCTGCTCATCAACTTTTCCATGCTGCTGCTGGCCCCCCGGGCTGGAGGCCCTTCCACGCCGCCGCCAATGACCCGGTCTGGAAGGATTCCCGTACCGTCTTGTGCGGGATAGAGATTGCTGTCCATCTAACTGACTAGAGCCCGAGCAAGACGGCTACGACACCTTGCAGGAGCGCGCCGCTTTTGACACCGGTAGGCCACTGCGTTTTAGATGAAAAGCCATCATTTCTGCAGCACGATTCCTAGTCCCGTATCGCGGATTCCGTCCCTCGGCCAGCTCCATCCACATCTTTCGCAGCTGTAAAGACGATACCATGACTAACGGCCTGTTGCTGGTAGACAACTACAGCAACGAAGCCGACACAAGGAAATGGCGTTGACGGCGGCCATCAGCGGGCGCTGTATACTTACTCTGGGCCTGGGCATAGAGACTGAAGCAGCAACACTATAAGCAACTATCGCATTGCGGAAAAAACGGTACGTGAGGTACAAGCCTCAAGTACCGATTCCGCTCGGGTACAACGTCAAATCTCATTCTGTGAGGATGAGGATAGACAGGAACCGGCACAGATGTGGGAAGTTATTCACGGGCCACCACCAAAGTATCCATACGATGTGCCATACGAGATGAGACAGGCCCGACAGTCATTGCTGATCATTGAGTGCATCGAGGTAACTCAGAGAGAGCGTGCTGCATAAACCCGGGGGCTGTGTGCTCGTTGATAGGACAGGTAAATCAAGGCACAAGAGGATTAGTGCGCGTCGATGGAGCAGCCGACGTCCACACAACTTGCACAAATGGCTTCCTGGGCTCGTACTCGCCGTTCAGTGCAGGCTGGCGCGTGTCCGACCGCCGGCTCAGACACGGCCATTCGCTGGTACCGTTCTTTATCGAACCGTCACACATGCAGACACGCTCATGCTGCACACCAGTCGTATCGCTTGCTGTGGCCGGCACACCAACAGCGAAACGACTGACTACCTAACGGAGGCGCGGATGCAAGGCACCAAACCAACGAAGGAGGTGCCTGGATGGCGTTGGCGCCACTGGTTCTGCTGGACGCTGATCTCACTCGAGCCTAAGGTAGTAGCTAGCTGTAATTCGTAGTCGCTGCAGCGGCAAATGGTGATAGCAACACGCAGTATCAGCGGCAACGAGAAGGATGTGCCTTGTTCTCGTCGCCAGCTTGCCGCCGTCTGCCGCTCGTCTCCGTGGTCACGGTGGCTCTGTGATCCCAGCCAGGTTTCGAGGTCATGGACTGCGTGTGTGCATTCGTAACGCATCTTCATGCTTCGGAGCGGCTGAGCTGGAGCTGAGCTGAGCTGTGCGTGTTTGATGCTCCAGACAGGCGAGCATCAGGACCGGAGGCTCTCTCACCCCAAAAAAGCTGCCTCCCGGAGTGATTCCCGGAGGTCGAAACGCGGAGCAGCACATCGCGGCAGATGCTGGACTAGCCGAGCAGCATTGACAATGACGGCCAGGGTGGCCGGCGGGTCGCATTCATGCTGCCAGAGCCGCAGGGCGCATCATCGCAACGTCCGATCCGCAGAGAGACGAACGACGGCGAAGCTTGTCAGATGTCATCAAGGCGAGGAAACTGTGGGCTTGAGAAGCTTCAGCTCTGGAAAGGCCGTGTGGCTCGTCCATCCGATGTCGTCAGGCACAATAATCAATCGAAAAGTCTGCTGTTAAGACCCGGATTTCTGTACTAAGAATAAAAAGCCGCAGCAGTCGATGGTTAATTCGTCCGAGTGTTGGATTAATTTGTGAAAATGGTCCAGGCGGAGGCCGCACACCCACATACCCCGTTTATGCGCCGTTACCTTGCGCTACCTTTTTCTGCCAATGACATTCTCCGGACTCGTTATGTACGAATGTGCGTGCCCTTGTGAATTCCTTGAGTGGGATGCCAGAGGCATGCGAGGGGCCACAAGCCGGTGGTCCAGTGGTCGAGTGCTGCCCAGTTTGCTCCAGTCTGATGCCAGGGCACAAATAATTCCTTGGAAGCGGCGAACATGTGAGCGTGCTCGAATAATGTTGATGCATATCGGCGTGGGATCCAATGCGATGCGCCATCACCAATACCCAAGCCAAACCCAACAGAGGCCTCGCGCCTGAATTGTGATGGAGCCGGTATGCTTCGACTGAGCGTCTGGTGCGGTTGGTTGGCGGTTGTGCAGGCACTCGAAACGCACAAAGGATGTGTGATGGGGGTTATGTCGGGCCATTGAGAGTAGCCGGAAGCACACACCAACCCAACAGCACACCAGCAGCCCGTCTTGGGCGCCTCCATCTGTCCATCTGTCCATCTGCGGCCCCCGCTATCCATGCGCGCACTTTAGGGCCATCACGACGTTTGCCATGAGGTGCCATCGTCCATGCCACCGCTGGGTGTCCATCGACGGGGGCTACTCTGCACTTGGCATTCTGACGGTCCCTTCCACCATCACGAGGGGTGCGCCGTGCCATTGAGCAACCCCGCGTCGCGCTTTGGACTCGTGTCTGTGGCTCTCATGGCATCACGGCGTTGGCCAGCCATGACGCAGCCGCCGCTAACACGGCTCTCTCGGTCTGTTTCTCGCTTCCCGCTTTCCGGGCGCGCGCGCCTGGGCCGTGGGGCTCCATATCACACATTGCAGACACACGGTATGTTCTGTTTGGGTTGGTTGACGACGGACGAATCCAACGGGCGTGTTTCTCGTTTGGACTCTATCCCCATTCTCTGATGGTAACGGGTGTAGGGTAGGGTGCTGAGTCGTCGGCGCGAGGGGCGTCGTTGGATCATGGATGCTGACTGCGTCACCCGACCACGGCCACGACTTGGACCCCGCCAACCCGAGTCGAGTCTGCTTGTCTAGTAGTATAGATGGATCTGGCAAGTTTGAAAGTTGAATCTGGAATGGACGTTCGGTTGGTCCCAGAGCATGTCGACAGCCAAGCATCAACCCTGACGTCTCTGGGGCAGAGGATGCGGGTTGGCGGGAAAGGCTCTGGGCATTTGGTCCATTGACAGTGTGCAAAAAAGCATGCGGTCCTTCGCAGTGATGGCTGGAGCTAATCAAGCCTCGCGAGTGGCCCGCGGGCCGCGGCTGATGATCATGGCGGGAACAGGGCAGGTCCCGAAATGATGGTGAAGCAGGCCATTGAAGGCTGAAAGTCTGTCGGTTGGCGATGGGGAAGGGGATCAGGTTGGCCGGGACTACCTAGGAGACTTCCATTGACGTGGTGGGAGACAGAGACTTCCACTCGGTAGTGTAGACGTGACGGGCACGGGCTGTGGGAGGAAGGTGCGGGCAAAAGTGACATCCGATCTTTTTTCAGGTCCGAGTTACGTTTAATTGAGAAGAAAAAGAGTCTATTGCCACCACGTCGCGAGGAGGTCCATGCAGCAGGCATTTTAGTCGAGGCGGTGCAAGTGCAGATGCCTCCCGTGCATGCCGTCAGGAACGGGAGGATGAGGAGGAACACTACCAAGCTACCAAACTACGTACAGGCCCAAGAGGAACGCGAACGCCGTCAGGCACAAGCACAGGCACAGACACAGGCACAAGGCACGCCGTCCGATGGTATACGGGACGGGTGCATGCAGCATCTGGGAACAGATGAGGTCAGTTAATGTATCGATCCATGGATCGATGTGAAGAGGGCGTCGGTTGATCCGGAACAAGAACCAACATGGACCTATCTCACTCGCGGGCGAGAGGCTAAACACCTGAACCTACATACCTTACCTAGACTATGGTTGCAGAGTCTGCAGACACGGGCAAGCAAGGTTTGCTTTGCCTTGCTTTGCCTTGCTTTGCCTTGCTTTGCTTTGCTTTGCTGCATTGCGCAGGTAGGTAGCTTCACTGTGGCTTGAATACGGCATCTTGGGAGTTGCCAGGCTGTACAGTAAGCAACGGACAGGCTCTCAGGTGCATGCTGAGAAAAGAAAGCCACAGCCAATAGGACATGTCGCTCAAGTCACCTCTCAAAGCGCAGAGGCAACGGAAGACAGGGTTGCCGTTGCCGTTGCATGGCGTTGGCTGCCCGTTGCAGTGGCTAAGGCAGGTAGCGGGAAAAAGCAAATACCTGCGGCGTTGAAATGCCCAAAAGTCTCAAGGGAAGGCGAGTAGGTCCAGGACTCCAGGCCAGTGTTCCCGAGTCCCCGTCAACCCGTCCCCGTCTCCTTCCCCCGTCCCGTCTGCGTCCTTTCTTCTGCCAAAAGCAGCAGCTGCAGTAGCAGCAGTTGCTTGAAAGTGGGCGGTGATGCATCCAGTGTCATCAGTCAGCCAAGAAACACGCTGGAGGAAGGTACCGCGCAGTCGAGACTTCCAAAATCGGATGGATACCCGCCATGATCGAACGAACATGCACCGCATCGCATCGCATCAACGCATGGTGTCCGCCTTACGTACGCACTTGTTTCTGAATAAGGCACCTGCCCACGTCCCGGGTGGCCCAACCACGGGCATTGATTGCAGACGGACACCATGCCATGGCATGCGGCTTCCTTCCCAGCTTCCGTCCCCATCCATGCATCTCACGAAAAAAAATATCTCGCTGAAAATGGGAGCAAAAGAAACCAATCGTTGCCGGCACCATACGGATACCGTACCTTACAGGAAACGCAATGCAAGGAACGCAGCAAAGAGAGCCAACACATGCAACAGCATGCACTGCGTGCTGCGTGATGCGTGCTCCATTACCCCTCATTCGCCCTCCTTCCCACTCCAGCGTCCCTGGCATCACCCCGCCTCATCCTCACCACACCTTACCTTTCCATCTACAGGTGCTGCGGTACGCAGTAAACTACCACACCACCACACCATCGCCAATGGTCGAATGGACGGTCAGACACCGTCCCCTCCTCCAAGAAGAGAAATCCTCCGCATCATCGTCCACACCCCGATCCTGGGCACACCAGGTCGCCATGCCTTGTCCATACCAGATGCAGCCCTTGGCGCAACCACGACGACACAGGCACAGACACAGGAACAAGCTACACCACACTACAGACGTCGCCCGTCTGTCGGGACGCAATATCTGATCGAGCTAACGACACGACGCGATGAAGATGATGTTCGCAAGGACAGCGCCTCGACACTCAGACTCAGCCATCCCGACCGAACTCTGCGCCGCACCAACGCCTGGGAATCGACTCAAAGACATCCCTGATCGCTGCTTCATCACTCACGGCCTAGCCTCCCAAAGACCCAAACTACAGAAGGGGACTCCCTACGCTTCAACGCACACGGGGCACACGTCAACCCCACGACCGTCTCGTCCAGATCACATATCACAGATCCCATAAGATACCCTTCACTATCGCCCATGTCAGAGGCAGCCCACAGCAAATCCTCCGTTGCTCAAGGGACCTGCCAGTTTCTTAACTTTGAGCCAGCAAGTCGTCAACAGTGCCCGGGTCTACGTAACCTACTACTCTACTCCGAACCTTATGCACTCCAGGGGACATGGGCGCTGATTCTGAATCCCGGCAGACGGACCAACATGCTGCCAGTGCAAACTGTTGGCATCCCATGGGCTATGGCTATCCCGTCGCCGCCAACTCCAACACCAATTGCCAACCAACAGAACAATGCCCCAACACAGTTCCAACAATCGAACGCAGAAGCAAACAACTTCCCGCGTTGGTTAGCTTCCTCCTCCTACCCCAGCTCAACATGACTTGCTCAAGCAGTGATCGCCCGTTCGGGCGTTGCGCCGCTTCAGGCTTTGGGCAATAGCTGAAACGCAGCATCACCTGCAACGGTGGTCTATCAATTGCCTTTCTTTGACAACGTTTTTGCTCACCCGCTGCTTCACGTGAAGTTTTCAGGTACCCGCGTCGGTTTCTTTGTTCATCGCCGCCCATCCCGCACGTTTGGACGGCTAAAGTCTGCATCCTCTTCCCCTCTTGCCTATTCAGGATCAGAAGATGGAGCTAGGAAACAAGTCCAGTTGAAGGCCCCAACGCCTCGGACTGAGCAAAGAAGTCAAATCGCCACGTCTTTTGGGCTGAAGTTGCGGACAGCTTCCTATTGGCCTGCCGTAAGAACGACAGCTTCAGTCGCGACAACCACACTGGGTGCCCAACACGCTGTCATGCACGTCGCGTCAAGCCAGCCCACGCTACGGAGTATCAACGCTCTCAATAGCAGCTCTCCAACTTCGCCCATTGTCGCGCCAGGCCCTGAGTACAGACCCAGCTTCCAACTGCACCATTGATCGCCGGCAGCGCCCTACCAATGTGGGCTTGTAATTCAGTTGGCGACAAATTCTTTCATCATCGCCCATGGTTCTCAGCTTTAAGCCGCCCCAGACCATATTGGACAGACTTCCGTCAACTAATTCCTCTAGATGAGACGTTAGCTCTCTGCATAAAATTACACCAGAGTGCCTCTGGCATCGATTGTGCATTAGTTCCAGTGTTTGCTCCATCCAGCTGCGACTGGCCGATGGACGGAGGACGCACGCACAATGGGTCAAACAGCTGCGCCGCCGCAGCACAAAGCGGGCACAAACCGGCTCGATCCCGCGGCTTGCACCATTGACAACCGACTCGACTCGACTCTGGCCTTATCATCTCGTCACTATCGCATGGCCCGTCCTTCTCTGTGCCCATGGGTGTGGCCCAGGCTCCTCTCACAGCGGGGACACTATACGCTCTCAGCACATCTTCCGGTGCAACTCGGTGTGAATTGCGGGCTGTGCTCAGCATTACGTTGCATAACTCGCATGTACCAACGGCTGAAGGTTCCCAATGGGGCAGCTTATCATGATCCGTCTCGACCACGCTGATCGTCCACCAACGTTCAACCACTGGTCCCTGGAGTTGGGAAGGTTCCGGCGAAGTTCTGCATGGGATCCCAGCCTCCTCCCCTCTGGAACCCCCGGACGGTGGTCCAATCAACAATTTGCCTCCATTAATGCGGCCACGCATCCACCCCAGGCCTTCCATCCGACTGGTGTCTCTAGTTGTCCACCTGGGGCTGGCCGCTGGAACACGGCGAAGGATGGCGCCATGTACCTCTGGTCAGAAAGTACCTGCTGCTCTGAGGATCAGCCAGCTCTCCACGACACGGCGTGCCTTGCATACTGTACGTTCCGTCACCGTTCCTCGACGCTGCAGTTGGTCCAATGTACCCTCGTACATATGCAGGAACAGACGAACAGTTGCACCACCGTATGCAGGTACGGCGGAAATTCCACAATTTCCTAATGTTTTCTTGTTTCTTTCGTCAATTGCCTTTTCGTCCCAACTCTCGACGGATTACACGTACTTATGCATATTTTCCCGATATCAGACATATTGCAATTGCTTGTCTCTTCTCAACGACGCCCATCCTGTCTCATACGTCTGATCGTCTTTCTCTTTCTTGTCAGCTGGTGTCAGAGTCTGTACCTCAGCTCTGTTTCCTTAGCTTCGGGGTGCATGCCGATTGACGTCGTCAGCAGTATATACTAGCGGACCCAAGCTACTAGGGTGCTGCGGACAGCCTGCGGTACGGCACTGGTTGACAACCCACGCCGTGCATCTTTCATGTGGGATGGCTATTCCTAGCAGGCAGGCAGGGGAGAAGACTTTGCCAAAGTGTTATCAGCCATCGAAAGATCAGTATCGAAGGCCCGCAATCCGTTACAACCAGTACGAATACATACTCTAGCATGGTATTCTCGGTCGAACCAGGGATTGTAGTGGGTCCAAACTGCCACCCAGACTTCGCGGAACCGGCATCGCAACGCTTGGGATTCACCTAGAGCCCTACAAGAAAAGCGGCTTGCGGATTGTGGGAATTCCAGTCGAATAAGAAGTCAGCTCATGCAAGCCGACATGGGATGGCATGGAGAACGATTGCCCGCTAGCAACCTTTGTGGACTTGAGTTCAACTGAAGTTGTCAGGGCCGGGGTCCGACCGCATGCTGGTTGGCCTTTTCTGGACCAGGCCAGAGTCGTAGCCCGGGCCTGTCAAGCAACCAGGGCCCCAGGCTGGCCGACCGGGTGTTATCTCAGCGGATTCCACGGGCAAGAGCCAAGTGCCTGGCTCACGAATCCTCTCGCCACCGTTGGAGTGGTTGGGCCGTTCCTGGGAGATGGATCAGACAAGAGCAAACAGTGACACGATCCAATACACCGGAACACCTTAAGCCCAAAACAGCGGCTTCATCCAACATCCCCGACTCTTGGGTGGATGCCAACACCCATGTGCAAAGTCTTCCGACAACCACCCCAGACTTATTGAACGTCAACTGAAGGCGGTCTGGAAGGAGATGCTTCGACAACAAAATTGTGGTTGCAAGTGGGAGCAAACATTGACTTGACCGTGCAACACGCCTCAACCCACCCTCATGAGCTCACGGTCCATGGCAGATCGCCAGCGAACCTGTCCAACCATCGTCAATCGCCCGTTGGAAATCTCCGCAAGCGGCTTCCTAAGGCAAATCCACAGAGAGCCATTAAAATGCCTTGGATGGCGCAATATCTGCCATCAAGGACGACAACTCAGCAGATCTGCTCACTGTTCTATCAGGGAGTCCCCGGTGATCCGTTGTTTGATGCTCATGAAGTTCCCAGTTGTACCCGCGGGCCCTTCTTTTCCCTCTGGAACTTCTGGGAAGTCCCCTTCTCCGAGTCAACTTCAACGACCTGGGGGCCTGGTAAATGAACATGGTACTCTGAACGGCCCGGGTAGGTAGCCGTGGGGTCCCGGCCCAAGCCAATGCCACCGAGACAGCCAGCGGCGACTGGGCCCAAAAACGGCTCTTATTCCGACCTTGCTGCCCCGGATTTTGGGCAAATCTGGCAAAGCCTGCCTGAAATTTAAGTAAAGCAACCACACCATCTCTGTATTGCTCGGCCACAAGGGTCTTCGCCGTAACCAGGCAGGAGTCTAGAAGATCACCAAAGGGACCTCCAACAGGCCCGAGATACTCTGGAGCCTGGGGCCGTCATTTAGCCTGTTCCGAAGAACCCCGACCATTCAAGAGCCCGATGGACAGATTTCCCGCCATCGCCAACCATTATTCAACTGTTAATAACTGCTGGGGTTAACGTTCCGGTTGCGGACAACGTGTTGCAAGGGGCTTCGCTTGGCGTGGAAAATCCTCCGGAATGAACTGGCTCCCGTCTGGGACTTGAGGCCTGGTCATCGCAACGGTAAAAAGCAAACACCAACCGTCGCCAACGTCTCGTTGTAGCGGGATCCGAGCCAGGCCATCTGCTACTATTTCATATTGGCTGCCCACTTGTCTATGCTCGTGCAACAGTGACAGGGTATGACTTGCCGAAATGTTCATCGAACACGACGCTGGAGATCACGAGGCTGGGCAGCCCGAGCGAAAGATACCAAAACACAATGTTCTCTCTTTCTGTGGGCACGTGGCGTTACAGACAGCAATAGCTCGCCGGGTTACCCAATACATTCGCTCTGTTTTTGAGAGCCCACACGCTTCTGAGGATTCGGTTAATCTTTGGGAGCTGTCATTCTGAGGCTTCCTAGTGGGGGCATCCATTATTTGCAGCCAGGGGATACCCCGTCAGACCGGTCAAGCAAGGGTTCGCTCCGCAGTGACCAATGGGCATTCCCGCGGTCCTTAGTTCGTGGGCCTCCAAGACCTTCGAGAAGGTTTCAGGGCCCGCATGCTCCGACATCTGGGCTCCATCATATCGCATCCCGCATGGTCTCGAGGATGATCGAGTTGCCTTTTTAGGCCACCGTCGTTATCATGACGCATCGCTTCGTACGGACTTTTGGAAACATTGGGAAACGTGAAGCAGATGGAGGGGGCGGCATGAATGGTGAAGCAGCAACCCCAGAGTATGGGGCCGTTGTTGCGTCCTTCCATTCTTCTAGAAAGAATGGCTTCGTCTCCTTGGATGATGTCTCAGACTGCTCGGGACGTGAGAGCTGCGGCTGATATTAACGGACAGACCTATAACGTCAAGATACGGAAGTCACGCCGAGGTTCTTCGACGAAAACCGTTCGAAGTTGTTTCGAGTACGTGATCCTCGGGAACATCGCGACCAGCAGAAACATTGGTCACGTTGCTCACGAAAACAACAATTGTCGATCGAACCACGACCAAACCGCGTCCCAATCTCGGCAGACTCAATCGTCTTCTTCGTTACAGTGGAGTTGCGAGGCTGCCTTGTCGCCCTATTAGAGTGCTCACGAATCTCACGAGCCGGAGCTCGCCATCGGCACGACCCATTGACGATGACACAGATAGCAACGTGGGTGTCGAGAAGGCCAGGGTCCTGAAAGGCCTCCTCCCGTTCGTCCCGCCACTGGTTCGCGAGTAGTTCATTGCCAAGCGCGATAGGCTCAATATCTGTGGCAGGGTCACTCCCACTGCCATGGGGTCCACGGATGGGAGATAATGTCATTTCCATGTCTCTAACTACCGACGTTCGTCAACCTTCTAGAAGTGATTGGCGTGGGGAACGGGAGATTGGGTGTTCCAAAAATCCCACCTCAGTCTTTGTCATCAAACTGACTGAAGGACAGCTGGAGATGACCGACTCATACGATCATATTCTTCCTGTAAACGGACAGGAAGCCGGTGTATCAAGGCGGCGAGAAGACGGGAAACCTTTCAAGCAGAGCTAGCGTGTGCCGGTTGCGCGACTGAGCTAGTGGCTCCACGGTCGATAGATCAGAACCTCGTACCGACAGAGAGAAGTCTAACATTGCGCAGCTCACGGCCAGTTAATGCAGGATTCAGGAAGACGTCCGACAACAATACGAGCTCTGTCTACCTGAATGGACAATGGCGGGCAACCACTACGGAAACATACTGCCACCGCACGGCACATTGGAAAACCGCAGGCCGAGGAAACCAATTAGAAATGAGCGACGCTGTTAACCTGCGTTGGAAAAGTTCTTCGTTTCAGTCACTACATCCAAAGACATCGGAGCGACATGGAGGAGTGGAAAAGCAAACTTGGAAAACTTGGACTACGCCAGTGATGGATGGTGAAGGGGTGCATCGGTCACATTTCTCAGACCTGCAGTGCAGTGGTGTGGTGGTTTGGTATGCATTCTAGCGACGCTGCTGTGGGAAAGCTGGCTCACTTGCAGGTTGCAGTTGCAAACATGTGCGGGCTAGCATGCGCATTGGGGTCCGGCAGAAGCACCTGCATCCAACCTCGCCGGCTGTGGTCGCCATTGACGGTCGGAAAACGGCGTGTCTCAGTGTCTGCCTGGGTGAGTGGGTGGGTAAGTGGGCATAAGCCGCCGTATCTCTGGTGAGAGATTCGCTGAGAAGGACAAGTGACAGGTCGAGTCCACGGTGGACTGGTTGTGGGCTCAGTTGCTTTTCAGCAAACCGGCTGCCTCTCCGGCACCCGGGGTTCATCGGTGTCTCGAACCGGGGCTTATGGCGGGCTTGGACGGAACTGTGGGCTGCGTCTGCGTTGCATTTGCTGCTGTCGGTCGACCGCCTGGCAAACATGGGCGTAGCTAATAACGCAACGCAAGCAGCCCTCTCGGTATCTGATCGGATGTCCACCGCGACGAGTCAACAGCATCCATCGCGTCGTCGCCACAAGCTCGTGATAATCAGGGACCGACGAGGGTGGGGGCTTGAGAGATGGCTTGCAATTCGCAAGGTACGAATATCTACACCTAGTGAAAGTCTCACGGCGAAGATGGCTCTGCTGCCCGTGCCGTTCAAGGCTACCGGCCTAGCAGGAGATGGTTGCTGCCGCGCGAAGATCAAGCACATCGACCGGATCCCCGTCGGATCCAATGACGATGACCTCGCCGATGACTTAATTGCCCGATAATCAATCTTCAGAAGAGGCCCCCAAAGGGACCCTGAACCTAACCACGTTGACGATGTCTCTGCACGCCTAACTTGAGTTCGGGGTTGGTTGGGCTGCTAGCGGCTGCCTCTGATGGCATATTCCCAGGTCGAAATTGTGATCTTCAGCGTCTAATTGAAGATCCGGATGGGGCTCTGTTGACAGAGACGGGGGCTTGTTCATGCGGATTAGCCTTGTGTTACACGCTACTGACCCTGGGGAAAGACAGAACATTTGTCTGTCAAACCTATCCTTGAAGAGGTTCTAGCCTCTGAATATCAAAATTCGACTGCCGACGCGTTCACCGACTGCTCTCGTCGATCTTTGCCTTTGCGAAATAGCGGTCTTCCTTTCTGCCAGTCCGGTTAGCCATTGCCCCATGGGTAGCATCTGGCCAGTCTATACTAGCCTGCAACCTCGACTTTGATCACTTGATCCACGTATGAAAGGCGGAATGGAGAACCGGGTGCGGGAAAGAAGTTCCGCATGATGAGTTGACCGCGAAGGCATCGCAGTGAGTCCGACTGATATCCTCAGGGTACAGCAACCTATTGCTTCTTCGGGCCTCGGTCGCCGATAAAGCACACACGCACACCTCTTCCGCTTAGCACAGCGTCCCAGTCATTTTCGCGACCGCTCTTTCAAGCGATACGGTTCGTCCATGACACCAACTTTTTTGGTCTTTTTTTCCTATTTCCCCCGGTTGTGTGTGTGTGTCCGTCGTTTCTTTTCTCGCTAAGAATGTCTCGCAGCTGCTTTGACCTCTTGAGACTCAATCAAGAAAGAGGGGTTTTACAGATGGCAGGCGGGCGCGCTCGGGGATCCGATCCGCGCAAGTCAAAGCCGTCGTCGCCCTGCTTGACTCGACGAAGCGTCCGTGTCACCATGCCGGATGGCACTGTCACGACGTTGACAAGCCAGGGGATCCTCGAAGGGATGGGGGGGCAACTTTGAGGGTCCAGACGGCGGATCGCCCACAGTGAGTCTGTTCGCCAGACTAGCAAATCGCTGAACTTGAACGATTGCTGTCAGTCCATCGCAAGCTTCTTCCAAGCCAAAAGCACGTGCCCCGATGCCACGCCACCAGGTCTCTCAAGCGAGGGTGTTTGCTCCGGCCAACTACGACGACGATGACTTCCCGCATCCCCTCCCTCTCCTCCGTCTCCGCTCGCCTGTGGGCTGGGCTCTCCTGCGGGCGCGGGCGGGCGTGTTTTCCGGCTGAGTCTGGAATCTGTAATCCCGCGGCTGGAATCAGCGGCAAGATGGCCTTGGGGGATGCGCGAGTGCGCTTCCCCGGAGAACGGCGCTGTCCAGCTAGTTGCTGCTGACGGGCGCGCGCCGTTTTGGCGCAGATGTGAGAGAGAGAGCCCTACTCGTTCTGGAGAGCGTGTGCTTTAGTGAGTTTGACTACCGGAGCGGCGTTGGCGGCCGGAGGTTCGGACTGGGTCATCCGGAGAGTTTTTCATCCAGGAAAACGTCCGCTCTAAATCGGCGTGGCTTGTTTTAGAGGGAGTTGGTGGATGACTTGCAGTGTTGAAACTCTTGCCGAGAAGTAAACTTTTCTTTTTCTCCCAGTCCTTGCCCCCCTAAGCCTCACGGAGTTGGCTGTCCAAGTTCGGGACCGCGACGGTCTTCCGCCCCAGATCCCGCAAGAGGCTTTCGGGGCGGGACCATCGCGAGAGGGTTGCGTCTGGGGGTGTGCCGGTTCCTGACTTTGGCTGCGCTGTGGCGCCGGGGAGGAGCGGCCGTTGGGCTCAGGTCGGCGACTTGAGATGCGCGTGCTGCTTTGTGATATGCTGCGTGCAGGGGCGCCGCGTGGTTTCAGGCGGCTTGTGGTGTTGGTTGCGGGTTTGCGTTGGTATCAAGCCGTTGGCGTGAGCAGGTAGCTGGCGATCGTCAGGGATAGGGTTGTGTGGTGGTGGTGTTGTGGTTTGTATTTCGAATAGTAATTCTTGTGATGATTGAGTGCTTAGCGACAACTGTTATTTGCGTTCCCGGGTTTACAGAAACAAATCCAGTCTGTGAGGCTTCTTGAGGGGGTTGTTGTGAGGTTACCTGTGATGTAAGGTTGTTGAGTGGTGTCAGACTACGAATGGCATCGGCATCATGGTAGCTTCGCTTGAAACCAGTCTACAGGCTCCACACGTCATTTGGAGTCATTAGGTGAAGTATTGTGTTCTAGCATGGGCAGAAGCCGTATCTAATAAGTGTTCGGGGTTTTCGCATTGCTTTGAGTCTGTGACGCTCATCGTGAACGACGTCAAGGTGGCGCCCCGATTCGGGGACTAGGCCTCGTCTTCATCCCATAAAGTCACAGTGGAATTGGCGGCATTTCCTTATTTTGTCGGGACGCCATGAGACTTGTTATACTCTCCTCGGTATATTCCCTGTTTTAAGTTCCTCCATCTGTCGACTTTGGCTGATGTGTCTTGGAGACACTTGTAACAATGAACAGTAGACGTTCACTTGCAGAGGCTATTCAACAGCAAATACGATGTTTATTGATCAGAATCAACAGATCTCATCTCGGGAAGTATCCGGAAGCTGAATTTCGAGTTAATGCTGTTCAGTATTATGTGGGCGTATCTCGTCTTCGATGGATCTGCGCACGAAACTTACTACTGGCGCAACGAGACACCATGTGGGAGTCAGAACGTGCATGTTCAATGTCAATCTGGCACTGGGTTGACTCGATCTATACAATAGCTGATTTTCCATGCGTGTCGGACGCCAGCCGTAACTTGCGGTTCAGGTAAGTCGGCGTTCGGCAACTAGTCAGCAAGCAGAACTATAGGTGTTTTAATATTGATTCATCCTGAAGTGAAGGTGCGGTCATGGATTGACTGGCCAACTATGGAAAGCAAAACGCAATAGTTTCCGGCACTTATTCCAGTATCTATGCTCCTGCCGGAGCTTTCGAGACTCTTCACTGACGGCGAGCTACCTCGATCATGACTTCATACTCGACCGTCAAATTTGTAGCGTGTTGTAGTCACAATCAAGTTCAACTTATATACCTACCAGCATCTCTCTTGATCCAAATCATAAAAACCACAGGCATAACTGAGCTGAGCGACATGTTCCGCCTTACCCAGCGCTTGATACTCACTTAGACCGCTATACCAACTTCGAGGTTTTGCCCTCGACATTGTTGGCGGCAGCAAACATGACTTGGCATGAGCGCCATATGACGACTTCACATTACTGCGGTCTACTGAACGCCAGACCTCGCTCATCTCATGTTACATGACGGAGAAACAGCCTGCAATACATTTCGATTTTTGTTAGATTGTAGCATTTCGCTGCAAATGTACGCCGAGGCGCCTTAGGAGATGTGTCTGGTTCAACCTCGTACGCCTCGTACGCATGATCTCATGTCCGTGTGATTTGAGCGAGGCTCTGCTGTCTCTAGGGCCTCAATGACCAATGTAGCTAGCAACTTGGGGATAAGAATTTCGATCGCTTGCTACCGCTATATTTACGGCAACACAAACACAACTGAGAAACACCTCATAGGAGCAAGGTTTTCAGAATTCTGCACCCTGCCTGGTTAGATTCAACATGTTTAGCAAGCATCTCGCAATTCACTTGCAACTAAGTTATCTTTTATTAAATAAGGTTTTGTATAAGATGCTAACTTTCTACGTATATATTCCCTCACTCTTGGGTGCAGCGCGCAGAAAAGCAAAAAAAACTACTAATCTCTAGTATTAATCTCACGATGAGGCAAAAGAGAATGATCAGTGGGAGGCTTGAACTCCCGACCTTGGCATTACTGAACATGTCAGATAACATATTAGTACCACGCTCTAACCAACTGAGCTAACCGACCGGGTTGGTGTCCGCATTTGTGGATGTGGATGGTGACCGGAGCGGGCTCGAGGGCTCACGAACCCACCGCCGGGCCGGGGACGAGAGCTCGCGACGGGTCGCATGCGTGTATAGTAATGGCCGGCGACAAGAGGCTGTGAAAAGAAATGAATTTGTACGTTTGTTTTCACCAGCTGATTATAATGTTCAAGAAGCACGGAGAGACGGATCGTGGTCGGATTATTGAGTTTCCCACAACGAAGCTGCCGGGACCTGGTAAGAATGCTTGAGTGGCCGACATTGCCGTCGGGAAGCATAGCTCATTTCAGAACAGCATGCCCGGAATTAGGTGTTTTCCGCCATCATATCAATTTCTGATGAAGTAAGCGAAATTCTAAATGGTGGGTGGCTGGGCCGTCGATACAGGAAGCTGATGTTGAGGCTTCGCGCTGGCTGTAGATTGTTATTGTCCCTTTGACATGTCAATGATGAGCGCTTTCTTGGACTTCCTGTCAGCTACCACCAGGGCACTTATTCAGCTGGGGACCGGTTGAGGGAAGCTGGCGCTTCTTAAAGAGCTTAGACAATAAATCCCGGTCCAGCCAGCCTATTGATGACCTTGGAAGCTCTCTGGGGTCTTTTCCTCCCTGCCTTCAAGCGACCGGAACCCATTCAGTTTGATCTGGGCCTGCTGTCCTAATGGAAACCACCGCATCCGTAAATATAGCAATTCTTGTTTGGAACCTGAGGAGGTAACCAGATCGGCAGGGGTGCTGGCACCTTTCTCAGCCGGAGGTTCACTTCCACATGGTCCTGCCCTCCTCTCCAATGCGATCTGATGATGGTGTGAGACGTTCACTCCACGGATACTTCCACCTGCGGCCAAGGTTCATTCATTATGCTTGTGGTCGAAGGCTCTACGGCGTGACAAGTAACATAATAAGGGACTGTTGATGCACTCGTCGAGTTCTGTTCGGACTCTCGTCAGAAGTCGTCAATACATGAACCACAAGAGCACGCAGAAAGTAAGTCCGCCAGAAAAGGGAGCTTATCAGGCGGCAATCACTGCGCACCGGAAAGGACTTGGGTCAATATCCTAAAATTCCGTGCGTAAGACATTTGATATCTCCGTGAGGTAACCGACTCACTTCTGGACGGCCCGACAAAGCCACACAACACAGCCTTACTCAAACGAGACCCCAGCGTGCCTAGCACGATTGGCGATCTGAGACATTTGACGACTTTCCCGTCTTAACCTTCGCGGGGGAGCGGATCGATCGCACATGAGAGGGCGGCGAGCACGGGATCTATCTTTCGCACCTGCCCAAGTTCGGGCTGTTGTAAGTAGCACGGCCACTTGACAGCCTCGGAGCTATTCATTGATGCCGGAAAGAGTTGCCAAGAATTCGATTGTTGAGAGAATCTCAGATAAATTGTCATTCAGGTGAATCTCAGTTTGGTTGGTATCGTGGGTGTCGGCCGAGTACTTCTTGACATCTCAATCTGGTTGAGGCTGAGTTTCCTACCTGGCCAACCAAAAATCATTTGACGGTGATGAAGAAAAAGACATCCATGACATGGAAACTTAGCTGGCTAAGAAAATAAAGGAACCACTGATTTATTTACCTCAAAACATGGCAAAAATGACAACTGTGAGATTCGAACTCACGCCTCTTTCGAGACCAGAATACTAATCCTCTGGAAGGACCAAGCTGGTGCTTGAGTCTGGCGCCTTAGACCGCTCGGCCAAGTTGCCTATGACTCGTTGGGCCAGATTTGGGAATAAGTAGGTCAGCGGCGATAAGCATCTGCATGACCTTATCGCCGTCCCCTTCAGCGTGAGTACTACGAGTTTGGACGCTAATATCCTCCAACTTTACTGCACTTGGGTCCCTCTCACCCTCTGTCGCAATGAGCTGCATTACTGTGGGATGCGAACAAGCTTTTTTCTTCCTTTTTTTTTCTCTCTTTCCCGTTCGTACCTCACAAAACAGCCATCATGTTGGGAATAAGGATGGTCATGATCGTCAACATCCGCGTGCTCGACAGATGGTTGTGAGACAGATAGAACTCTTGCAGACTTCGCTGTGAAAGCCGGACTTGAGGACTTGAGGACTTCAGAACGCCTCGCATACAGCTTCCACACCCTCTGACCAAGTTGGATAGGTCACTTTCGGATCCATTTGAGCCACGACGGAGATGGGAGGATAGTGTATACGCCTGATTGCGGATGCGGAGAAGTCGGTGTCTCGGCGCCGCCTTCCAAGGCGTATGCCGCCATCCTCTTCCCAAGTTCCCTGGTGCATATCACACCGATGTCGAGATCTTTTTAAGAGGTGAGAAATCTCTGGTCCCCTCATCTCTGCTGCATCATTCCAGCGGGCAGCTTGGTAAGTGAGGATCACGGGCGTAATTGCAGCGTCATTTTCCTCTCGCCGTTCTTGGAAAACGTCGCTGAGATCGTGTTAGTTGCGGCCACAACGACGATCTGGACCCTTTGCGGTTTTGTTTAAGCCCAAAGCGTCTTGATTTAAGCAGTGACTACGGTTGCACAACCGAAGCCCCCGACTATCGCGGCCACCCTCAACCGTTAAGATCTAGCGAAGTGAGACATCACATCGGATGCGGTAGACCCCAGCAGTCAAGCTAGCTGAATGGGCGACATCACGCTGCCAAAGCGGCGAAAGCTTCCCACTCTGCAAACGGCCTCAACCCATGGAGTCTGGCCGTCTCGGATCTCGACCAGCTCGGGCCGACGATATGCATCATAGATGAGAGCTACGGTCGTGAATCTAGCCTGTGGATAGTAACGCAGCAATGACGAACTAGAGTGCAACGGGAGACTGTCACCGCCAGCCGCGGTGCGGCGCCATCCAGCTCAACTGACGGAATAGATCTCACAAAGGGCGATCTATCTGCATCGTCGAGAGTCTAGACTTACACGCTTGGCTGTCGTGCTCGGAAGCAGGCTGGCCGCAACCTAGTTATCGCCGATAGACGAGCCAATGGAGGAGCTTGCTTTGCTTCGATGGCTTTCATTACCCATTGCGGGTTCATCGGACAGAGACTGGATGTATGAGAAGGCTTTCGTCTCACTTATGTCATTTCCCCATGAGCTGTATAAGATGCCTGTCGGACCGGCCTTCCTGCATCCACCAGGGCTCTGAAGTACCTCTCCGGCCTAGACTGCCACAATAGTCACGTCAGCAAGAACACAAGTGGTCCTCAGGACAATCAACGACCATGACTGGATACGAAGACAGCAACATGGTCGAGGCCCAGGCTCGGACACCATACGTCTCAGTGGCCCCCGACGAGATCACCGCCGACCAGTTTGACGAGAAGGATACGGAGGCAGTGCAGGTCGAAGAGGAAATTCCACTAGGAGACGACAATCATGTAGTGGGGGAGAGTCTCCGGCTTCCCACGGTCCCCTCTCGGCCAATGCCCTTTTGGATTCGCTACCCAAAGGCGTTACTTTGGTGTTTCGTCCCGAGCTTCTTGCACCCTACAGATCCTACCAAACCACCAAAACAGCTTCATCCAACAGCATGGCTTGGTAAGAACTCATCGGACTCGCCGTTCAAAATACCACTAACATCAACCACAGATGGCCTTCGAGGCATAGCTTCCTTTGTGGTCGTCTGCCACCATTGGTCGCTCGTCGTGTACCCCATCGAACTGCACAAGGGCTACCTTTCCGATGATAAGCCCATGTTCATCCAACTACCCATCATACGCCTGGTTGTGTCTGGATACTGGGCCGTGTGCGTTTTCTTCGTCATCTCCGGCTTCGCCCTCAGCTACAAGCCCATGAAACTCCTATCACAAAACCGAAGGGCCGACTTTGCCATCGCCGCGGCCTCCTCTACGTTCCGCCGATACATCAGAATCTTTGCATCGCCTGCAGCCACAACGTTCGTCATTGCCCTCATGACATACGCGGGTTGGTTCCAGCATGGGGCGAGGCCGAAGACACTCATCTTCCCGAGGTTGAGGCCGCCTGTGGCCGGGACTTTGTACGGCCAGCTTGAGCATTGGTTCGTCAAGATCCTTGGATTCGCGGATCCTGTGTCGAGAAACACGCGGAGGGGAAACAACTTTCCGTACGACGCCGCTCTCTGGACAATCCCCATCGAGTTTGACTGCTCCATGGTCATCTTCCTTGCGCACGTCGCCTTCTCCAGACTACGTCCCAGCATCCGACTCTTCTTCCACGTCTTCGTCACTTGCTACACCCTTTGGTTCAATCTCTGGGAGTTCTTCCTGTTCTTTGCCGGGCTTCTCCTTGCGGATCTCCACTTCTTCTTCAAGCCTGCATCAGGAGAATTCCATGAAGGCGAAGGCGGTTGGAACGCCCTACCTAGATGGACCAACAGCTTGCGCCGAGACAGCTTTGCCCGCTTCCAATCCATGATCACGGGCTCGCCAACCTTCTCCAACTTCAGGAACTCGATTCAATCCCGCCGCGACAGCCTCTCATCCTCGCCCTCGCTTCCGAAGTTGAAGAAGGTTATCGGAATCTCCGCCTTCATCTTCTCGTTGTGGCTGCTCTCATACCCGCACTTGGCCAACGATGCTGCCGCAACCCCCGGCTATAGGGCTTTGACTGCCATCACCCCCAAGCAATACAAGAACGGGGATTCCCTCTGGATACCACTTGGTGCTATCCTCCTCATCTTCACCATCGATAGGGTCCCTTCCCTGCAGCGTATGTTCAACAGACCTACGATACAGTACCTCGGTCGCATCTCCTTCATGTTGTATCTGGTCCATAACTCGATGCTGTGGATGTATGGGTGGCACACTTGGCAGTTTATGACGTCCATTACGGGAGTCGCAACGCCTGCGCAATACTTCTGGAGCGTGTTCTGGGCGAGCTGCTTCTTCCTGCCTGGAGTTATCGTGGTGGCCGACTTCTTCCAGCGATACGTAGACTCCAACGCTGTTGCTTTCGCGGCTTGGCTCGAGAGGAAGTTGATCGACAAGACGGCATGAGACCAATGATATGAACGGTTGTTGGCTGGGTCTCCCACTAATAATTAATAATGTTTCTTTTGTAACAAGCATCATGGATTAAGCGGGCGTTCGGGGCAAGAGGCCGGGTACTGTAACCCCAACCCTTGATCATCGGTTCAACTACAGATAAATAAACATTTCTTTCTCCAACCTGCCTTACTTGTCTGCCATCTTGTGACCGTACTGCAAAAATCTCCAGCATCTCTATATGACGAAGGAAACGCCGAGACAGCGAGCGCATAGGCAGCCCAAGAATGACGAGACATGGGATGAACGATATTGGCCAACTTATTGCACCGAACCACGCCAAATCCGTCCTCGTCTTCAGCCCTCGACTCGCGACTCTCCACAAACCCCGCCGTTAATTTAGACCCCTGTCCCATCAGATAACTTTTTCGCATCTGATAATCACCCGACGGGTATTCCGCGCGGGTCCCCTCCCTAACTGTTCGTCATCTTCAGCTTTTAAAAAAAAAAACCACAGAAACCAAATGGTCCGGATCCAATCTCAACAACGCGGCTTGGCCAAGGCCGAACAGAATCGGCCGAAATAACAAGGCCGTCCATGCAATGTCCCTGGGTCCCTGCAGGAGAGGGGGATGCGGGAAGCGGGAAGAAAGTTGCAACCGCATCGTCTGCCCGTTCCGCGATCCACGACGCAGCCGGGCAGAGATGCTCCATTGGGCCAGGGACCCGATGCAGCACATCCATCTTGAACGCTTGGCGGTCTGGGGCTTTTTCCCTTTCCTCTGCACTTTTGACAAGAAAATACCCGCTCCGCCGCTATGGGCTATGGAGTCAATAAAGCAATCCGTCCTTGGACAACGCGTCGAACACACAAAAAAAAGGAGGGATCCAATACGATGTTGTGGATTATAAAAGCACCGCTGTTGCCGTTCGCGGGACCGCTTGGCAACACGAAAAACTCACACGTCCCGCCCGCTCGTTTCTGATCCGACTTTCGTCTTGAGGGCGCTCTCTCCCTGAGGTTCGAAGCGATGAAGGCCAGAGTCCTCATCGCCGGCGCCGTGGCGCTGACGCGCTCGGCGGACGCTGCATACGTTTGGCCGTCCCAGTACGACGAGATCGAGGACATCCTCTCTTTACAAACGGGCTACCGCAGCCGAGGTTTCGTCGACGGTAAGACACCATCCAAGCTCAGAGCACAACCCCCGAAGCCGCCCGCGTCTGACCTTCCCTGACAGGCGTGACTCCCTGCTCCTTCGGAGGCAACATCGCCGGCCGCCAGTTCGCCGCGGAGTGGATCCGGACGGCGTTCCACGACGTCGCCACGACGAACGCCGCCGCGGGCGAGGGCGGCCTCGACGGCTCCATCTGGTTCGAGGTCCACCGCGCCGAGAACGGCGGCGCGGCCTTCAACAACACCTTCAGCTTCTTCGCGAACCTCTACTCGGCGCGGGCCTCCGCCGCGGACCTCCTCGCGATGAGCGTGGTCGTCGCCAACGCCGGCTGCGGCGGCGCGAGGATGCCGTTCCGCGCGGGCAGGATCGACGCGCAGGAGGCCGGGCCGGCGGGCGTGCCGGAGCCGCACACGCCGCTGAACACGACGACGGCGCGGTTCGCGGGCGCAGGGTTCGGTCAGGCGGAGATGATCTCGCTGGTGGCGTGCGGACACACGCTCGGCGGGGTGCACAGCCGCAACAACCCCGACATCGTCGGTCTCGAGCCCACGCCTGACACGGTGGTGCACTTCGACAGCACCTTTGACGGGTTTGACAGCAACGTGGCGACGGAGTACGTCAATGGGACGACGACGAACCCACTTGTCGTGAACGCGAATGCGACGCTCAACTCGGACAGGAGGATCTTTGGCAGCGATGGCAACAAGACAATAACGGAAATGGGGCGCACGGTGGATGGGTTCAGGACGGCGTGCGCGGACGCGTTCACGAAGATGATTGATACTGTGCCCTCGAGCGTGACCTTGTCTGACCCCATCGATGCGGTCGACGTCAAGCCATATGTCAGTATGGCCCTGAGCGGGAACGGGAGTATTGCGCTCAGTGGCTGGGTCAGGGTTCAGACGACCGAGGGAACTGGGCGGGACACCGCGGATCTGGCCGTTCATCTGACCTATACTGACCGCAACGGCGACGGCGACATGGCGGTGGCTACGACCCTCGACGAGGGCGGCGTGAGCACCGGCCTTCACGGGGAGACTTTCGCCTGGTATCAGTTCTCGACGGCCGTCGACGCAAGCAGTGGCATCAGCAACTTTTTCATTCATCTGACCACGCCCTCCACCAACGCCACGACCGTCCACAAGAACGACGGTAGCGGGTACCCGCTGGACGACGCACTCCTGTACCAAGAGTCTGAGTCGTGCGTGAACCGGACGAGCGTCAACAACGAGCGAGCCTTCACCGTTACGGCGGCGGTGCGCAAGGAGCGCGCTTCGGACCCCGTGACGATGGATCTCGTGCGCCTTGTGAGGAGGCAGGGGGTCATTGTGCGAGGGTTGGAGGTTGATACCATCGACTTGTCGGCGACGGGTGAGGAGAGGGGGGAATATGTCATATTTGAGGGGACGACGGGGCTTGCGACGAGCGGATGGAGTACGAGCTTCGATCTTGTGCTTGGTGGTGAGAAAGAGGCCAAGGTTGAGTTTCTGAAGACGCAGGCTTGTCCAAGATCATGAGCAAGTGATGGCGATGCTGTTGTGAATAAAGATGGGTGCTCAGGGCAGCAAATGATACCGTGAAGCTGTTGACGTATCTACACCCATTTTTGACTTACTGAAGAATGCTGAATATATCATATCAGTCCCAGTTTAGTGCTCCGCCAGACTATTGAATCCAGTCTGTCATCATTCGCATCGAGAGAACTCAGAACTTGAAAACCACGGAGCATGGTACTTACACTGGGCGAGGTACTACGCAGACGTACGCGATGCGGAGTATCCTACTTTTGCCATGAAGTGGGAAATGACAGGTTTTGGACTGTCTGAAGGTGAAATCAGAATCGAACCACATGGTTTGCCTCAGCCTTGCACGACATGTTTTCACATGACGGGCGGAAGCTGCCTGTGAACCCGGGGTAGCACACGTCTTCACATCTTCAACGGTCTCCAACCACCAGTAACAGACGCAATCACGTTTCGAGGCCCCTCTTGGAGGTCCGATGATCTTCGTCGTTGACCCCTGAGCCCCTACATCATGAGGACGGCAAAAGTTGCCGTGCTCCAAGCAAAAGCCCATTCCATTGCACTCGGGGAATTGCAGGCCACCATGCCATTGTATCAATCGAGCCGGGGCATTGGGATAGCTGCATCGATAGGCGAGCCATGTGGCGTTTGAACCCCTCTCTGCCTTGGAAGACGCAGGTGCTCAATCTGTAACCAGGGACGAAGCAATCGACGGACGGCTCCGGTCTGCAGAGGCAGGCTTCTGGCGCGGGGACCCACGTCGATCAAGAAAGAAAACATGGACAGCAAGCAGCCAATCTTGTCTGAAAAAGGCGGTCGGCGTGGTGGTGTCTTGGCCTGTTGAGGGATAAAAAAGAACAAGTGGCTGGTGACTAAGACGCTCCAGAAACAAGCCCGGGGACGACCAGGTTGGCGGTATCCTCGGGGGGTCTGGTGTTCGTGGCGCCGGGGTGGGGTCAGATCGGAAATCTGGAGAGCATCCCCCGTGGTGTTGCGTTCACTGCATACGGCGCACGCATGAAGAGCACCAAGCCAAGATGGAGGGGAGGTTTTGAATGGCTAGGAGAGGTTGAATCCGTCAGGAGGATGAGGCACTGGCAATGGCAGTCTAAAAGCAGCATACTATAGGATCAGGGGTAGGCATATGTCGTGCGATTTACCATGCTATCGTACTGCTGTGCCACAGACCTCATGCGAAGGAAGACATGTACAGACTTC
>JABGLZ010000194.1:0-11973 GCA_014705045.1 Colletotrichum theobromicola | reverse complement strand
GGATCCGAAGGGATTGGGAGGTGTGGAAGGTTGGGAAGGGGCTCTGGAAGTTGCGGAAAGCCGGTGTCAGAAGTCGAAAAAAGAAACGAAAAGTGCCCCGCCAGGGATATTGACAGTGACATGTCAAATGCTGTGCTGCGACGTTGGGATGGAAGGTTCCGTACGTAGTAATAGATGAGCGTTTGCGGATACGCAGTGCGTACGATGGATGATGCAGTGGGTTTGTCTTAGTACTCTAATCGTCCTGAGGATTCATTCCACTGTCGATTTTGTGCTGCGTGTATGTAGGTATTGCAGAGAAGACCAGGAATAAACATCCGAGCCTGTTGATGAGCGTGCGGCATCGGGGGTTTCCACGTTTCCAACCTCTCCGTCTCCGCCGGACTTAGCCCCGGAGGAGGATAGGAAGAGTGGATGGCTAAGGGTATGATGGAACATGACAGGGTCAGCCAGAGCAAGGTAGTGTGCAAAGGTGGGATAGGGCGGCCGTTTGAGGGTTTGACAGTCTGTCAGATGCCGTGATGGTGTTGGGAACATGCAGCAACGTCGCATGGCATGTTTGTCGTTCGTGTGAGCTGCTTGAGCTAAGGTCTGGGAAAGGAAAGGAAGGGAATGAAGGGATCCATTCTGATCCATCGTCGTGCTTCCTTCCCCTCTCGCTGAAGGAACCTAATCGAAGCCCACTTGGCTTGGAAGCTGCACAGGGACTTCTCGCGAGATATAGAGTAGTGCACTTGCAGGGTGTTGTTGCCGTTGGAGTTATAGCTCAGTACTTCAACAAGTTGTGTTTGTAAGAGAGAGAAAAAAAAAGAACTGGACCGGGGGCGTCAAAGAGGGCAAAATGTTAACGAGAAGCATCCAATCAAGTCTGGGTGTCGTTCAAAAACGAGGCTAAAAGTGGCCTCATCAACGGTGCCGCCTTCCACCCCGCCGTGTACGTACCTTGCTTCTGACTGGTAGGTACGGTAGGGTGAGGTATTCGTACCTTAAGTACCTAAGGTACTGCGTAAGGTAGGTAGGTGCAGCAAGCCAAGGTACAATATATAGCAAGGTACAGAAATAAGTAGACCAAGTAACCCTAGTAAATAACCTAAGAAGTGAACACAGAAGTACTATACTCAGTACTAAGAAAATATAGTTTCTTTAGAGAAAAAGTAAAAGGGAGTAAATAACGTATTAATAATTTTTCTTTATAATAAATTTTAGTTACTAAAGTTATAGGAACTTTTCTTTATATAAAGAGGGTAGTAGAGAAGTAAGTAGCTAGTACTCTTTATTTATTATTTATTATTAATTAGTTTTTAAAATATAAAATAGTACTTTAATAACTTTAATACTATTAAAATAGAAATAATTCTAAATATATAGCTACTAAATAACCTTAGGAAGTTACTTAATTTATATAAAATTAAGGACTTATAGATTTATAAAGATTCTACGTAAGTACTACTTAGTTTAGTAATAAGAATATAGTTACTTTATTTACTTTTAGTACTAATTTCTAAGTATTAATAGGGCTACTACTAAGTACTTATATAGTATTTCTTTTTATAGTTTATAAGAGATTTTAATATAAATACTAGAAGTAATAGGATAAGTAATTCACTATAATACTCTAGAGTTATATATTCTCTAACTATAGAGCTACTTTACTAATAGTACTATTAATAGTATAGATAGCTTAGAAATAAGGGTTAAGGTAGAAAGTAGTATACTAAGACTAATACTAAGGAAATTTAACATAAACAAAAGGCCACTCACGCCCTAATGTGGGGTGAGGGTTAGGTGCAGCAAGCATCAAGTCGAACGCACCTGCCACGTTCTAGAGCACTCCCAGACAGGACTAGCGGCTCTTCGGCTGGACCCTGGCGTCCGCTCGGAGGGGCTCGTCCAATGGGAAAGCATTCATACTGGGGACAAGCATGCCTGCCACACTTAGATAATCCGCAAAATCAGCCCATTCTCACTCCATCCGCCGCGCTCCAAAGCTCATGTCATGCCATTTTCCAAAATCGTTTGAAGCATCCGCGAGGCAATCTCCAATTCTGTCGAACCACTCAACTCCGCCAGCTACCGCCCAGCTATCAACACTCACCCACGCTTGTCGCAAGCTTGTCCGGTTCCTGGCGCGCGCCCCTCCCCTCTTTTTTTTCCTCCCCCGAGCAATCGTCTTCATTATTTTTTTTTCTTTTCCTCTTCTCTCATTGACACCCTTCACACCGTCTGTCCCGTGTCTCGTCTGGTCTGCAAGCCCTGGTCAGGTCTAAGGTCTTGTTTCTGGTCTGCTCGCTCGTGGTTTGCTGCTGCTTCTGCTGCACCCACTGTTCTGGTCCTGGTTTCTGATCTGCCCTGGTCTGGCTGCATACTCAGCGACCCTACCCAATACTATTATATCTCGAATACCACCTCCGGACCCAACATTTTTCCTGTCGCACACACACATCCTCGGACGAGAACACCACTGCACCGCTCAACGGCTGGAGCCGTACCTCTGATTCCGTCCTCGCCTCGAGCTCGAGCTCCACGCCCGCTTTAGTGTGTGCCGTGTGTGCGTGTGTGTGCGCCAGTGTGGTGTATCCTACTTCAACTGCGCATAGCACACGAGAACCCCACGTTTACGTCCACCTCCACGTCCAACAACAAGTCAACTTCTGCCGTGCGAGCGCGGCTTTGTCTAGACAACCCGACCGCCACGAACCCTCATTGCATTGCCTTGACCTTGCATAGTTAGCCCTCCAATTACCTCGGCCCCTCCACCAAACTACCTACGTTACCTGCTGCCCCCGAAAGGCCGACCCCGCCTGTCTGAGAGACTGTGATATCACTGCACGAACTATGGCACCCGGTATACTCAATTCCGACGGTTCAATGGACGACCAGCACGCCGGCACCGCCGCTGGGCGGCTTAACGCCCTCGATGCTACCGTAGATACCCTTACACTCCTTCGAAGCTTGCCTGAGCCTCCTATAGAGTCCCAGGTGTGCGTTGTTGGCGCTGGACCCGCCGGTCTCATGCTGGCAGCCAACCTCGGCCGTTTCGGTATCAAGGTTGAGGTCATTGACGACAGAGCCGATCAGACGCCTGTTGGAAGGTAGAGCGCACATACATCACGTCCAGCTGTGCCGGTTCGCTAACATCCACGTAGAGCAGATGGACTCCAGCCCAAGACCATCGAGACCTTCCGCCAGATGCGCCTGGCTGATCCTTTGTTGCAAAGAGGCGTCCGAGTCTACGATATTTCCTTCTGGCGAAGCACGGCCGACGAGCCTCTCCACAGACTGGGCCGTGAAATTCACTACCCTCCCATAATTGACGTGCTGGACCCCTACATTCTTTTGGTCCACCAGGGCATGGTCGAGGGTATCTTCATAGACGACCTGAAGAAGCGCGGAGTTGAGGTGCGGAGGAACACGGCGTTCGAGTCCTACAGCGTACCGGAAAACAAGGCCGGGCCCCTCCAGGTCAATTGTCGCACGAATGTCACCCAAGACAGGCGGACCATTTTGACGCAGTACCTAATCGGATGTATGTCTGGCAGAGTACTATGCTTTCTCGGTATAAGCAGCTAACAAAATTCAGGTGACGGTGCCCACTCCAAGGTTCGCAAGAGCATCCCAGATGCGCGAGCCATTGGCTTGTCGCAGCCCGCCATCTGGGGTGTTCTTGACGGCGAGCTGATCACCGACTTTCCGGATATCTGGTCCAAGACATTGGTCTACTCCCAGGAGTATGGCTCGATCCTCATTATCCCCAGAGAAAGAAACATGACCCGCTTCTACATTGAGCTCAAGGCGAACCCCAAGGCCGACAAGCGAGAGCTTGGCCAGGAGTTCGTCATGGCTCGCGCAAAGAAGATCATGGCTCCGTTCGAGGTTGACTGGAAGTACATTGAGTGGTTTGGTCGCTACCAGATTGGTCAGAGAGTGGCCAGCCGGTTCTGCGACTCCCACTTGAGGGCATTCCTTTGCGGCGATGCCAGTCACACGCATTCCCCCAAGTCTGCTCAGGGCATGAACACCTCGATGCACGACTCCTGGAATTTGGCATGGAAGCTTAACCTGTCCATTCGCGGACTTGCTAAGCAAAATCTTCTCGAGAGTTACGAGGAGGAGCGAAGAAAGATCGCTGTGGACCTCGTCAACTTCGACTACGAGCATGCCAACCAGATTGCCGGCGGTGACGCTGTTGCGCTGGCGGAGAACTTCAAGACGAACGTCCGTTTCATCTCTGGTATTGGTGCCGAGTATGCGGAGAGTGTTCTCAACAGATCCGATCCCCAGGGCCTTGTTATGGGAGACGCCAGACCTGGATGCCTGCTCCCTCCTGCCAAGGTCACCCGCTATATCGACTCCAACCCCGTTGATATCCAGCTCGACATTCCCATGCTCGGCCAGTTCCGCATCTATCTCTTGATGTGGGATATTCAGGCCTCTAGCCCTTTCCTCGAGACTTTCTGCCAGTCAATCGCCTCTGCCAACTCCTTCATCAGCAAGCTCTCTGCGTCTGCGAGTGCGTCATATGCCGCGCAGCCTAGGCTGCCATGTCCCGAGGATATTTACTACCGACCCGAGCGATACACCGCCGTCAGCCATCTCTTCACATTTGCGCTGCTTAGTAAGTTCATTTGCATGTGGAACCATCCGTTGTACCTGCGCTGACAAAATCCCCAGCCACCATGCCGAAGGCCGATGTGGAGATTTCAGACCTGCCGGCCCTCCTGCAGGACAGCCGCTGGACGTTCTACCTGGACGACATCCCAGAACAGGACACGCGCGGCCAGCTCTGCACCAACAAGTGGCTCGGCAGCCTCGGCCCTGGCGAGGTTGCCATTGTCAACGTACGACCCGACGGCTATGTTGGATCCGTCGGCAGGTGGGACTCGAGCATGGATGACGCCGGCGAGGAGGCTGCCCGCTGGCTGGATGTTTACTACGACGGCTTCCTTCAGCTGCCCAACGGCGCATCCCCCACCCCGACAGCGACCCCCATGGCAGTTTAGACATGTCAAATCATTAATATCTAGTCTGTTCTCAGGGGCGACTATTTTTTTGAAGCGTTTCTGTATCATACTACACATCTCTCACATCACGACACATAATCAAGGTGCTTGGAAACAGGGCATCGAGCATTATCAAGAAAAAAGCAACGCGGGCATGAACTCATCACACTTTCTCTCTCCTTCCAACTTGTCCAGCAGGTGTTGGGGAGTGCGGCGGCGGTGCGATTGTTATCTCGGCATTTTCAGGAGCTAAGGGGGAGGGCAGAGATGGAACAGTAAGGAACTTGCTGCAAAGCGTGCTTGGGTTTCTCTTGGTATCTCTTTACGGTATTCTGGGTTTATTTTGGTCGCAGCCGATTCTCTTGTTTTTTTCATTTCATTTCTGGGATGGACCACCTACCTACCCATAGCCAGGCAGAGAGACACATGTCAATAGACGGAATCTTCATTGCAGATCACATCCCTTTCAGCTCCTCGATGCCATGCGCAGACTAGGGCCATCATCGTGAGGACATGGCACCATGGCTCCGGCCCCCCCTGTGAGCTGTCATCTCCCATTTCCCCATAAACCCACCGTGACAGCTCCCGATCCGTCCACCAGTATACCGAGGGAGCTCCTCTGGCCTTGCCCCGAAGGAGCCGGTGCCGCTCGCTGCCTGCCGCAAGCCTGCACGCAGCTCACGACAAGGACATGTATGTCCCTGTACGGCGAAGCACACAGCTAGCTTAGCTTTTGAGGCCCAGCTCCCTTGTATCGGACGACCTTCCACGCCAGCCCTATCAGAATCGTACCACGCTCACGTCCCCCGCACCGTCCTCGCCGACAACCCACCTCTCATCGCCCGCCAGCGCCGCCCCCGACATGACGGCTCTCCACATGTCATCCGGGAACTGCACCTCTCCCCGACCTGCGTCCCCACCCCCCTCCTCTGCCTCGGCCGCCGCGGTCCCACCACCACCTCCTCCAGCAGGAGCAGCAGCAGCAGCAGCAGAGAACCCACCCACGACACTCGCGCTGACCGTCTCCATCGTGAAGCACCGCCTGCCGCAGACCCGCACCCCCGCCGCGTCGTCGACGACCTCGGCGACCGTGAGGTATGGGAACTCCTCGTGGCGCCAGCAGGGGGCGGCGACGGCGGCTCGTCCAAGGGTGGTGGTGGTAGATCTCGCCTCCGGGGAAGAGGGGGAGGAGGAGGCGGGGCAGAAGGACCTTTCCGCGTCGCCTTCCGCGCCGCACTCGTCGACCCACGCCGGGCCGAGAGCCGTGAGTGGGACGCCCGTGCTCCGGACGAAGTGGCGCGCCGGCGGGGTCTCGGAGGACTGCGGCCCCGCGGCCCACCGGTGGTCCTCCTCCTGCACCACCACGCTCCCGCCGCGGGCCTCCTCGGCGGCAGCGCCAGCGGCAGTGTCGAGGACGAGACGCATCAGGCGCGGGGTGTCTCGTTGCCGGACGCCCCAGCGGTCGAGGTCCGCGTTCGTCAGGCGCAGGACGATTTCCGGGCCGGCGTCGTCGGCGGGAGGCCTTTGTGTGGAGGAAGGGTCGAGCGAGGGTCTGTACCGGGACGGAGAGTTGAGGGACCACACGACGAGGCGTTCGAGGGGGGTGTCCTCGCCCCAGGGGGAGCGGGTCGGCTGGTGTGCGTAGAGGGCGTAGTGCGTCGAGTTGTGCGTTGAGAAGAGGCGGTCGGAGGGGGAGAGCGGGAGGCCGAGGTAGTGTATCTTCCACTCCGAGCGGAACTCGACGATGGGAGGGGACGGCGCGGAGTGTTGGTGGAGGAGGAGGGGCGAGGAGGTGGCGGTCACGGTGAAGGCTGATGCGAAGTGGCGGTGGGCTGTCTCCGAGTCGTTCAAGGGGTGGGAGCCGTCTTCTTCTGCCCACTCTATGACCAATATGTGGTGCGAGAGACGGACGCGACGGACAATTTTGGAGGACCAGTCAAAGGGGACGGTGGTCTCGCTGCTTGATGAGAGGTCTAGGGCTTTGAAGACCGGGGGAGAGGAGGGGGCGGGGTAGACGAGGATGCCGTCGGAGCATGTCCACCTTCGGTCCGGGAGCTGGAAGGGAAATGTCATATCATCGCGACGAAGCACGCGATTCCAGGGGTTGAAGGGGTAGAAGTATTTTGCATGTTTGAGAACCGGGATCGTGGTGAGAGTGTGGTATGTGCCGGATGTGAGGCCGTGATAGCGGCGCGCGACGGAGGCAAAGATGGTGGGCCAGTCTGGTTCTGTTGACAAGTCTAGTAGTTCCGAGGCTGGTTTTCTTTGGGTTGCTGATGAGGTCTGGGATCTGAGGATGCGGCATTCTAGGGATCTGGGGAAGAAGACGTGGAGGAGCGCCTGGGACAAGTCTGGTCTTGTGAGAGCCGTGTGAGACGCACGGGAGACGCGGCGGTGGAGGATGATCTCGCGGGGCGTCAGGTGGGTGAGTGTGTCGAGGAAGAGGTTATCGGGAAGGTCTGTCAACTGAAACATCGTGGCCTATTCCTTTGGCTCCTGCTTTCTTCAATCGGGCCGTGGATGACGACAATTGATGGGCTCTGGATGAAGAAGGTTCAAAGGCCTGGATGGATACTACGAAGCTATGGAATGAAACTACAGCCCATTCGATGCAGGTGATAGTCAATGGGCAGTCGGTTGGTAATTGCCAACTTCATGACGAGCAGAAGCTAAGTTACGTGGTCGCCGCTGGTGTCCTGGGAGCTTGCATGAAGTTGAGATGCACGTCTGAGACGGCCCAAAGTATGGATCCATATTACTAAGGCGTCGCAGGTCGACTGGACTGGCTCGCTTTGATGGTCGACCTTCGCAAGCAACCGCAACCTCATCAATAGCTTCAATATCAATTGTCATAAACAGAGATGTTCATGTCGAAATGCTCCATTTTGGCTGCTATGAAAATACAAATAACTCTCAACCTCATTCATCATGCGCGTGAACTGCTTTAAAATGCCTCATCCTTTTGATCAACCTGACATTCCTTTTCAAGTCCAGCCGGTTACTTATCAAAACCCTTGAGATAAGTTTCATTAGCCCGTGTAATTCGAAACCAAAAACACCGTTATCGCTCCATCCACGGCTCGACACCCGGCTGCGGATAGCATCCCGCAAAAAGCGGGACCGGCCCCGCCGACCGGAAAGCTATCGGAACCGGACCGGACATCGCTTTCACCTTCCCAAAACATGATTATGATTGGGTGGGCATGGAGACGTCGGCCTTCTGAGACACAGCGTCGGCGCTGGACCACAGAGCGGTGACGGTCTTCTGCTGAGTGTAGAAGTTGATGCCCGGCTTTCCGTAGAAGGTATTGGCACCACCACCGGCGATGGACTTCTTGTTACCGGTGAAGGAGAACATGGGTAGAGGGACGGGGATGGGCACGTTGATACCAATCTGGCCAGCCTCGATGTTGCGGCGGAAGGTCTCGCCGGTAGCACCGGAGCGGGTGAAGATGGCGGTGCCGTTGCCGTACTCGTTCTTGTTGATCAGAGCAATGGCATCGTCGAGGGTCTCGACGTTGAGGCAGACCAAGACGGGTCCGAAGATCTCCTCCGTGTAGCACTTCATCTCAGGAGTGACATTGGAGATAATGGTAGGGGCGACCCAGTTGCCGTTGGGGTACTTGGCGGGCTTGAAGCCACGGCCGTCAAGCAGAATAGTGGCACCCTCGTCCTCGGCGCTCTGGATCAGGCTCTCAATGCGCTGCTTGCTCTGAGGGGAGATAACAGGGCCGAGATCGGCGCCCTTCTCGAAGCCGCCATTGACACTGAGCTTCTTGGCCATCTCGGCCAGCTCGGGGAGCCACTCCTTGGTCTCGCCAACCATGACGAGAGTACTCAGGGCCATGCAGCGCTGGCCGGCGGCACCAAAGGCGGCACCGACGACAGCGTTGAGGAACTGGTTCTTGTTGCAGTCGGGGAGGACGGCGGCGTGGTTCTTGGCACCCAGGTTGGCCTGGACACGCTTGCCGTGAGCGGAACCCTTGTTGAAGATGTACTCGCCGGCCTTGTTACCGCCGACGAAGCTGACAGCCTTAATAGTGGGGTCCTCAAGGATGAAGTCGACCGTCTTGTGGGCGCCGTGGACGACGTTGACAACGCCGTCGGGGAAACCTGCCTTGTGGCAGAGCTCGGCAAGAATCATGGCCGCACCGGGGTCGCGCTCGGAAGGCTTGAGGATCAGGGTGTTGCCGGTGACGGTGGCGATGGGGATACACCAAAGGGGGATCATGGCGGGGAAGTCTGGACGGTCAGCTTCACTTTCACTCATGACTTACACCAGACGCAACTCACTAAAGGGGCAAATGGCAGCCACGACACCCAATGGCTCGCGGTAGCTTCTCGTCTCCATATCCTTGGCAACCTCCAAGACCTCACCCTTGAGGAGCTCCGGAGCACCGCAGGCGGCCTCAGCAACCTGCAGGCCACGAAGGACATCACCCCTGGCATCGGCAAAAGTCTTGCCCTGCTCGAGAGTGATGCTCGCCGCCAGACGGTCCCAGTTCTCGCGGATAAGCGCGACAAACTTGAACATGATCTGCTGGCGGGCGAGGACGCTCATGGCGCGCCACTTGGGGAACGCCGCCTCGGCAGACGCAACGGCGCCCTGGAGCTCCTCGGTGGTCATCTGCGGGACGCGGGTGACGAGGTTGTTGGTAGCGGGGTCATGCAGATCGATGAAGTCGGTGGCCTTAGAAGTCACAAACTGGTTGTCAATGAAGTAGGGGGTATCTTCGGGCTTCGCGATCTTCTCGTGGGTATTGGGGTAAGACTCGGCCGTCGAGGCGAGAGCAGCGTTGAGGTGCTGCGCCGTGGCGTGTATCCTCCTCGCCGCAACGGCGGGAATAGACTTGGAAGCCATTGCTGGTGATGAGAGAATGGAAGAGCGGGCGAGAGAGAGTCCAGAGGAACGGCGGACACCGGTAGTGATGCCTCGAGAAATGGCCCGACGCATTGTGAAGAGAAGAAGGCGGGGGAGGGGAAAGGGAAGGAGAGGTTAAGAAGGGGGAGGCCTGCTTGAGGACACGATGGGCAGACTAGAAACAGATGGTGCAACAATTGTCGGTCAGTTCGTCCCTACTGCAATGCACACTAGACAGAACCAATTATCAGCCACGTCGACGGAGGCCGGAGTCGAGCGACATCGTAGTCCCTTATAAAGTCCAAGGGAACGCGGCGAGCTCCAAGAGTGTGGGGAAAGGTTGGGGTGGGGTAATGATAACGCTGCTTCGGATCCCTGCCCAGTTCCCCAAGCTCCCACGGTGCCTCCCCCCCTTCTTTTCCTGCCGAAGCCGGCCTAAATGCCGCCATAAACCGAGTGGCCGAGCGTCAGGTGCGCGCAAGCCTGCGGCGGGGAAAATCATAGGCGTAGCGTATCCAGCGTAAACGGCGCGATGGGATTCAACTGTCCCGTTCTTAAGCGGAGAACAGACGGGTGGGCCTCCGCCTTGATACAGACCCGACACAACTGGACAGATCCCAGCTGCCACCATCTCCCCGCGGGATTCAGATTACCTTATCCATATTGCTCGCGGACACATGCCAGATTCAACTGCACTCCATTTTCTCACACACGAAGACATCACAAAAGCTTTGGTCAATCCTTTTTTTTGGTTTGCTAAGGTACCTAGAATACACCTACGCCATGCTTCTCTGCCTGTCCCTCCATGACCAAAACAGACATATAGTGAGGGAGGTTAACTGAAAAAAAGCAGCATCCGTATACCTCTTCGTTCCTGATGGTAGGACCCTGTTGTTCTGCTTCAGACAACTGCCACGGCCCATTTTTTCACCGAGAGTATGAAAGAGAAAGCGAGCTAATTCACATTTCCACCTTCAGCCACGTTCATTTACGAGGAGCTTCTGGTGTTGCGCTTGGTGGCCTCCTTGGCGGTGTCGGCGCCAGAGGCGACGGCCTTGGTAGCCTTGTCCTTAGCCTCCTTCGCCTTGTCCTTGGCGTCGGCGGCGGCCTTCTTAGCGGCAGGGGGAGCACCGCCAGAGCTGGCAAGACCGACAATGATGGCGATGAGGGTGACGAGAAGGGCACCAATACCACCGGCAACCTCAGGGACGAACTTGATGGCCTGGATGGGGTCCTTCTGGGCGATGGTGATAAAGAGGTCAAGCTTCTCCTTGATGAAGTGGACGGGGTCGTCGAGGAACTTCAGGTCGTTGGGGGACTTGGGCTTCTCGGCCTCCTTGGGCTTGTCAGAGAGCTCAGCGAGCTGCTCAATGGGGTGCTTCTCCTTGAAAGACTCCTCGGCAAGCTTGGCGGCATCCTCGACGGAGTGGCCAATGTAGATGTTGTCAAAGAGGATGTCGTTCTGCATGGTCCAGATCTCGAAGCCAATCTGTTCAACAAGTGTTAGCAGGTGATGGTCATCTCACGGCCGGCAGAATGGTATCAAACTTACAGCTCCCATGGGCTCGAAGTTGGCAGGGGTCTTGTCCTCGTAGTAGTCGGGGTTCTTGATCTTGCGAGGAGCCCAGACGCCCTTGTAGGCAGGGTTGTCGATGTAGGGGGCAGTCCACTTGCCCTTGTAATCGGGGTTCTTCTTCATGGGCTTCTTCCAGGGACCGCAGCCAGAGGCCTCGGAGCACTTGGGGTTGGGGACAGTAGGGGCGATCCAGTCACCATCCTCCTCGTCATCCCAGTCCTCGGGCTTCTGGGCCTCAGGGTCGGGAATGGTGAGAGGCTCCTCCTCGAGCCAGTCCTCGGGCTTGGTGGCCTCCTCGTCGACAATCTCGTAGGGGGCATCCTCATCCCAGTCCTCGGGCTTCTTGGCCTCGGGGTCAGGAATGCGGGCCTCGTCAACCCAGTCCTCGGGCTTGGTGTCCTTGGCGTCATCAATCTCCTTGGGAGGGTTGACGGCGGGGGTGAAGTCCTCGAGAAGGGAGCCAGTCTTGACCTGGTCGCCGTTCTGCTGGATAACGTAGGTGTTGTTGGGGTGGACAATGAGGGTGTAGAGCTCGG
>JABGLZ010000193.1:19557-60520 GCA_014705045.1 Colletotrichum theobromicola | reverse complement strand
GACCCACGACTCAGGGCTACGATACGAAACCTGTTTACCACGCGTCAATCCCCAACTTCTGTTAGCAGACCCTACTGTCGGATAGCTGACCGTAACACAGATCACATTACACTATCAACTACAAAGTCAATTGCTACCAATTCAAGCTTCAAAATGCGTTTCTTCTCAGCCACAGCTGCCGTCTTACTGCTCACTGCTACCAGGTGCGATATACTCAGTCGCAAGCCCGGCAGGACACGGCCAAAACTATTCTCCGAGAGAATGCCGAAGACGACCTCGGGGTTCACTGCCTGACCATCATACTAACTGCCACTAGTGTCGTCGCCAAACACCATACGCAGCTTTACTGCGTCAATGGAAACTATGCAGGCGGATTTGTCGTTGCCTTAAGCCCGGTGAGAAACCACCCGTAGTCTAATTCCTGCAACGAAAGCTGACCAAGGTTTTAGAACAATGACGTCACGTCAAAGGTTTGCCCGGGTGCGTGTATCGACTGCACGGTTGGCAGCGCCAACGGCCATACCGTCTGCAACTCGCCAGGCAAAAATCTTGATGGGGACGGTTTCTCCGACCGCTGCTTCAACGGTGGTGCCTCGGGAGGTTCAAAAGCCTAGGGGTAGCTTTGAGGGCCTCCCGAAGATAGCGTGTGCCAAACACGTCAGCCCTGGTTCCTACAGCCACAAGCTTCAACACCCATCTGCCACGACCGATGGCACGCGGCAATGGGCAGGTGAAGTGGGCTGCAGTGGCTCGTAATAGCCCAAGATAAATAGAGGAAATAAAAGGGTCTATATAAAAAGTGTATATGAGATCCACACGATGTGACGCACGCGACAGCCATCTCGTAGAGAGTGTCAGTACTGTCCGTGCCTCGTGAAACCATCTAAAGCCAGTTTGATGTGCTTGATAAACTAGATGACTTATCAGCCGGCTATGACTCCCGCTAGATGGGGCCGGTCGCATATTTCCTCCAGCGATTTGTCGCGATGGCTTCAACCATCCGTGGCCTAGCCGCACATCATGTCACATCAACTACATAATCGCCGAGGTCCAGACTCGCTCACACCCTCTATTTAGGCGCGAGCCTCGACCCCAATTCCGGCATGGAATAGACGAACGTTCTCATCTACACATCTCCATACCCAATTTGAAACCATACGACATTTATACAATGGCACACATTCCACTGAGTTGCTGCGTAGTTTTGAACTTCTTGAGCAAGGAGCTATTAGGTACCACTTAAGGGCTTCCTATAAGACTAACAAGTAGAAAACATTCAGGGGACGTGAAATTAACCTCTTTTATTCCCAGACAAAGGACCACCGGAGTTTCTGCTACGTCTACATGTATTAAACCGCGAACGCTTGCAATCGGTAGCGAGAATTCCCACAACAGCGAGTCCACAAACTGTAACATATAAACAAATGTCACTTATATAAGAACTTTACACTGTGTCTAGACTTCATACTAGAGGGTCATGTAGATTCGCAATGAACGCTTCTCAGCACGCTGAGTTGAATCGCCATGGATTGGAGTTGAATCATTCAGGTGCAACGATACTTGGAGAGCATCGCTAAAATACAAATTGTGTGAGCTCGCCATCTTCAGTGGGACGGCCCAACTGGACCGTCGCCCGCTTTCCAGATAGATCCATGATGATGTTGAAGAGAGTCTGTGTCTTGCAGTCCTGTACTTGATGTCGATTGATGGATCCTGGATACCCTTCCTCATCTTTGAAGAGATTTAACAACTGAGGCGTGCTAACACCACCACCCTTTTGAAGCTGCTGTTCCGCGAGTTCTCTCAACCTGACCACCCTTTTCTGGGAATCATGAAGCCACGGCGGCTCCACTACGCCAGGGTGCTCCAGTAGCAGGTGATTTGAGTGCACTACAAGACCTTTTTCATCCATCGGAATGCTCAGAACCCCCTTGCTTGTGCATTCAAGGCCTTCGCCGCCAGCGGGGTCTGCTACCAAAATGTGGCTACTACCGGCAATCCCTGTTGCAGCCAGTCTATCAACGCCTTCAGTCTTTGAGCTACACTCGAGGATAGTGCGTAGTGCAAGGTGGATAGGTAGCTTCGTGTGGTCGACGCCATACGCTCGAATAGCATTGAGGCAAACACCAACCCCAGCACTGTTCAAGCCAATCTTGCCGATGATTCCAGCTTCGGTGATCATGGATATCTTGAGCAGCTCGGCTTGATTAATGTGGCAAGCAATAAGGTTCGGGCTCTGCTCAACCATCCAATCCCAGTTTTGCGCCAGCCACGACCCATTCGCTGCGGTCTTTACTGACATGCTGGTACAGCCATCACTCTGAACGGGCAACGACGGCTGCTCTGTGAATAGTCCGAAATTGATCTCGGTCCGAACGTTGAGAGCGACAATGTCCAGCAATCCAACGTCGGCACCATCTGCAATTCCGCGAATTTCGTCGAGATATCTAGGGCATAGCTTCTGGAGTGTTGTCACGTACTTTTCTGCTTCCTTGCAAACGCCAGGCCAGTCTAGGGCGCAGGTGGTCTGGAACAGACCGCGGTAAAAGCTCAAAGAACCATGGACACGGTCTCGGGCTTCTTCTCCGTGTCTCCGACCGATCTACAGAAATGATTAGCGATAACTTCAACGCTTTGTGCATCATCAATCACCTCATATGGCGTCCCAGAGCAATAAATTTCCAACATGGCGCAGAGTCTCGACAGGGTCTCGGTGTTTGCTTGAAAAGGGGATTGTTTGTCCAGGTCCATCTTCGGTTCAAAGATGAGACGGTTCGCATCAGATACGGGAAACGCCGATAGAGAATGCGGGGTAATTGTTCTCTGACACCATGGAATGAATCTAATTGGTTGAGCATGTGCTCCGGGTTCTTGTCCGCGGGAAACTCGACTTATGGTAGTTGATAAGGGTGTCCCTCTCGGATAAACACTTACTGGCAAAGAAGTCATCGTGCAGATAAGTCTTGCTTAACTTGTCCACGGGCTGGAGGCAATTCGAAAGTTCGTGCAGAAGGTTTTAAAAGAGAATACTTTATGGAATACCTCTTTGCATACTCGGTATGAGATGGAAAATTGGAAAATTGGTCAAATCACATCGCTGCATTCCTTGTGGACCACGTACGACACACGACGAAGCGGCGAACGCTTGCTACTGGGCGACGTCAATATGTTCAATGGGTTGTGCGATTCTTTTGGCGTCCACCACCAATTTTGCTGCTTCTCTCTTGAAATGCGTGCCACCGATTATTCGATTGGTATGGTTGAAAGCTTAAGATAGGCAAGGCATGGCAGCTGTAATGAGTTTGGATCCCCCCCGTTAACTTACAGATCTCAACTGAACTTCGCTCATGCGCGATTTCTAAAGCGTCTCTCTTCCTAGGGTCTAGCATGCATCTGAATTTGCACTGATCTGTGTCAGATAGTCGGTATTTATCATCTCAAACTTCAGCACGCTACAGGATTTGGTGATTCATCCCTCGGACGGCCGTGAACTTTGTCAATCGTGATGTCTCCAAAACATACAGCAACAGTCAAGATCAACTGCGAAAACTAATTTGCTACCTCCTGCATAGCACACTTCTGCACAAGAAAAACCAATCTTTCGGTGTGTTTATGTTTCCCTATCTGGTCTTTCTGCTCCGTAATTTGAACCGCTGTCTACTCGCATCAAAGCACGATGAGTGCGAAGCCTGATGTGTGGGTGTTGATCTTTTCCTAAGCAGATGCCACATAGCCTCAAGTGTGACGTCAGAATAATACATCCTACTCGCATTCAACACGAACAGACCAGACTCCCTTGAGAGTGTGGCACTGTCTCGTGCTGAAGGCCGTGACCACTTTGCTTCTGCAGTTTCCATCCGAGTAACCCCTCACTGCCATCAATGTTAGGGTAAACTGGTAATGAGATGCTGAGGTGGTTCCATTCTTACTCTTGCAGTTGGTGCTGTAATCGATGACCTTCATACCCCAATCAGTGCTATAAAGGCCATGGCATTCGCCTCTGCTCCAATCCAAGTTACCGCCGCCAGAGGAAGAGCAGTCAGTCTTGCCGTATTTCTTGACTCTCATGTCATAAGCCGCAGCAGTAGAAGCGAAGACAGCGCAGGCTGTGGTAGCGACAGCGAGGATATTGTTGATAAGCATTTTGAAGACTTGGTAGTTGGAGTTAGAGAATCCTGAATTGACTGAAGACTGTGGTTGTGAGTGACCAGAAGAAGGCCAGGAAACGGGGTGGAATTGGCATGCTTTTATATCCAAATTCATTCTTAGTATCTGGTCTGTCTGCGGTATTCTTGTCCCGGTATACAAACGGAGGATTCGTCGTAGCACCCTAGAGCGAATTTCCATACATGGCAAAGTTTTTCAATTTGGCACAGCCCTTCTTTGCCGACAAAAGCGGTACTCTACGGACCAACGGCTACGAGGAACACGATCCCGACGAGCGAGAAACAATTGAAGGGCTGGTAAGCACTAATGGCTCCAAGACTTGGTCTAGGTCGTCGGAAATCATGCGAGGTTCCATTGTTACTTGGCGATATTGAACTAAATGCTCCAGCCCTTGCCAATGATCCTTCGGTTCTTCCTGCATTTGAATGCTTGGTCTTGCAGTAGACGATTTGAGCAGTCACTTTAGCGGGGCAATAGAGCCACTAAATGCTTGGTGATGGGGGCCAGAGGAATGGCTAATGGTGCTAGCGATATCTGCGTGGCTAACAGATATTTCTACGAAGTTTGCACTCGTCTGCTATTGCAAGATGATGAGCGTCATCATATCGAAATAGCTATTTGCGAATCACTTGCCTTCATCAACTAAGAAAAGTTCGCTTCATAAATATCATACAATGCCGGCGATTGCATCATGTTGGAGTTCAAGTTTTGTGCTGGCAAGCTGGGCTCTGAACGACCTTAGGGCTGCATCGCAGGGCGGAAGCGAGCATCTCGGGAAAGGAAGGAAAGCTCGTATCAGTGTGGAGTTGTTTTAACATCCCCAGATCTCCCAGGATCGACCCGAGCCGCTTTCGCCCGAGCAGTGTGGCGCGACAGGGGCAGTGTGTAGGTGCAGGGGGTCTTTCGCATAAGACCAGGGGCCATTCACGGAACAAGATGTGGGTGCGATCAGGTCACCACACTCACAATACACACTTAGTACTGTCTGGTGCTAGCGGCAAGGGGCGAGGGTAAAGAACACACATTACGCATATGCGCCTTCTAGGACATTCTGGTACGATATATGCGATTCACTGAGACAACCTGGGCTGAGCTGCATTACATTACTGCGGTACCAGGCCAAAATAAAAACACCCTGTCAAGTCTCTGCGGACCGGGCAAACCACGACCGGGATCTCGCTCACACAGCCACTCGGCAGTGAACCCATCGCTTCCTGTGGGCCATTACTCCCCGCGATACTAGCTCCCCAGATTTTACTTACCCATCTTATCATAGTATATTGGAAATGCACGCAGCATTGAGGTGCCCTTGGGTCGCGGACTCAATGCAGAGCCCTGGGAATCTAGATGGATTTAGATTTCGTGGAGGATTGGACCCAGTCGTGTTGACTCGATTTCCGCATGTGCGGATGCTGATTTTGCCACTTATATGCTGCCATGCATCTCGAATCCTCCACAGCGCTGGTTATGGATCAAGCTCAGCTGACATACCTAACTTCTAGATCCTTGGACAAGTAGTCCCACGGGGGCGTTCATGGGGCCAGTTCTGACTTCGAGCTCATACGAAGTCACGCGTCGGTGGCGACTTGTATCAACCGCTGTGCCGACGCGTAACTACAGTAAATGGGAATGCTTAAGATTGGGAGACATCGCATGACGATAGTTAGAGTCTCCTAAAAATCATTTGTTTATTTACAAAGACCGGAGTACCTGAGCTTTCACTTCAAACGATTGAACAGTCTCTTAGCACTCTTCCTGCATTGCTCCATCTTCGCGAGACCCAAGACCACTTTGACCTGTCGGATAATGAACCTTTGAGCAACACACTTCTGAGAAGATCGCAGCTGTTCAAAATCAAAAACTCTCATAAGCACGGAATATCGGCTGTCCAGAAAGCCACGATCCAAATAAAGTAAGAAGACTACATCTATGGTCTGATTCATTGTGACACGCTTCTTCCGATGAAACTGTGAGTGACTTGAAAAGTTGCATTAAATGTCTAGAAGAATACAGACATCAAACGATTGATGGCTTATTACTCTTTACTAGCTTGCCCAGAATAGAGCTGATCTGCTTTCGTAATTGCGTACTTGAACACAGACAATAGCTCCCGAGAGTCCTCCAAGCCGATGGAAATTCTGATCTGGGCGGGGGAAAGATTGGTGCCAGCAAACTCGGTCTCATTCTCCTCGCCATAGATCAAATAGGTGTAACCCAAAGCCAGAGTTCGGTGGGCTCCCAAGTGAGGACCATGGTAAACGTGAAGATTGTCGTAAAAGGTTGCTGCAGCCTCTTGCGACTTGAAACCAAGACTGAATAAACACCCATATCCCGGGATGAAGTCAGCTGTGGGTTTCCGCATGAAGGCTTCGTAGTTGTCTCGGGCTTCAACATGTGACGTGGTGGGGTAGAAGACATGGTGTATGCTACTCTGATCGCCTTTGGACGACTCATGTAGCCAGTCTGTGACCATCTTCGCATTTAAATTGATGACAGCCAATCGATGAAGGTAGTCGTCGCTGTTGTGTCTCAGGATTCTTGCATCCTCGACATACAAATCGTTGACATAATCCGCTTCAAAAGAACGCTTCAATCCTTCGTAGAAAGAACTGGATGGATTAAGAATTGCGCTACCTCCCATCACATCGGCATGGCCGCTGAATGTTTTGGTAAGACTGGTGACAACAACATCCGCAACCGCAAGTGAATCAACGTTGCAGAATCCACCTATGGTGTCATCCACAACAAGAACAAAGCCCAACTCGTCAGCAAGTTTTCGAAGGTGTGTGAAATTCGGAACGGACAACAGTGGGTTGCTTGGATATTCGGTCCAGACTGACAACACTGGACGTCCCTGAATCTGCTCGTCTCTGAGAAAGGCCTCGAGTTCCGCCATGTTCGTTACACTCGGGAAGAATTTCAAGCCAGAACCGTATTTGCGTAGGACATGCTTAGTCTCGTAGAATGAGACGCCTAGAATCACGTTCTGGCACTCAGCTGACTTTGCTAGCCGCTGCAACTGTTGGTGAACATTGTAAATGGCTGCCATTCCGGACTGATATAAGTAGACGTCTGAAGCAGTCACCTTCTGTTTCCTTTCAGTGGCGGGAGCGCGCTCGGCAAGGTAAGCGATCCGATCACAGATAACTTTATGAGGTGCCTTAAGTCGTTGATTTAGTGGAGGAATGGCATCGAGAGCGACTTCGTGGAGCAAAGGTAGCCTATCAAGTATGCGTTCGGCTAGACGACTCGAAATGGCGACGCCGGTGTCCGACCACCATGGCATGACGTGTATCAATTTCGCCGCTGGAAATATTACCGCAAAGACGTAGATAACGTCGTTCTCAGGCTCAGGCCCATTGCTTAGGAAAGCTCTGACTGACACGTCTGAGCTCGACAGCGTATCCAAACCATCTGTCCGATTCCGGCTAGTGATGTAGTCGACACACGCTTGTGCTACTTGCAGTCTTGGAAATAAGAAGCAACTATACTCAGCAGAACTCAGACCCGAAAGCTTGAGAACGTGTTCGCCAAGCTAGCCTCAGGTGGTCTATCATCAGCGAAAAGGCTTGTTAGGGGGTTAAGGACATGAAGCTTCAAACTTACCTGAGCGCAGTCCTTGTGAAGTAAGATCCGAGGATAAATGCTTACGATTTTTGACAAATGGGCCGGATCTCGTTCAGCAAGCTTCACCAGTGCCTTCCATCCGGGTATATGGGAGGTGACGGCATGACGCGGAGCTGGAGGCAAAGGATGTGACCACGGCGTGTCAATGCGGGCCGGTTCAGAAAGAGATGCCAACTCAGAATTACCCATAGTCTTGCTCGAGTCTTCTGAGTGTACGTTGATGAATATGTGAGAGTGAAATGGCCTGAATAGAAATTGTGGGGGAAACCCCCATATTTGTGCAGGAGAAGGAGTGGTTTGAATCACAGCGCAACTCGCACAAGCGGACATTTCACCGATGATTCAAATCTGAAGCTGTTCATCAAGGTACGGATAGCCCGGCGGCAAGTTTGGGTGGGTACGAATAGGCACTCGCTGGACTTGGATCCGCTGAAATGGGTTTGACGGCTCCCTGTTAGCCCATGTTTAACCATGTCTAGCTCCATCCCCCTGATTTTTGTGTCCAATGACATTTTCCCCCGTTGTTGTGGTGAGGGAGCGGATTCCGCATCCGAGTCATTCGACGAACGGCTGGGGTGGACGTGACCAGGCTGATCCCTGTCCTGGCCAGAAAACAGAGGTAAAGAAAGTCCGACGTTCGCTTGGCCGGACAAACTCCCCAGCAACTAGCGACTTAACTAACAATCGATCAGTCTCGTCCCGAACCTTATTTGCGGCTATGTAAAGAAGATTCCATAAGGATGGGTTGATTGTTTCTTTTCAGGAAGAACCGATTTTTAGCCCGCACTGCAAGTTCATCGATAGTAGACATGAATTTACCCGGAGAAAATTAGTTGTCAGAAAGCAGACACCATTTGTTGCGGATCTTTTAGATCCGTATTTAATTCAAAATGCCTTTAACTTGTCAGTCTTTGTCTCATTGTAGCTGGTGCTTGAACCGTTCCGTCTGAGGTCACAAAATCCCAGCACAACATAATCACACCAAAATGACCAGCGAATCAAATAATCAAGCAAAAAATGAGAACTTTACTCTCTGTGTATTTTGCGGTCAGCACTCATTGCCCCATGACCAAAAAGTAGCTGACACGTTGCGGTAATAGGCGCCAGTGAAGGAGTATCGCAAAAATATGCACAGCAGACAGAAGCACTCGCCGAGGCGATGCACGCCGAGTCGTGGTCTCTCATTTATGGAGGTGGAACCTTGGGACTGATGGGAATCCTTGCAAAGAGTCTGGTAAGACTCTCAGGTCCCGAGGCAGTCCACGGCGTAATCCCCGAGGCTCTGATCAGGACAGAGCGGGGGCTCGTCAAGCCTGACACAGTACAGTATGGGAAGACCACTCTGGTGCAAAATATGCACGAAAGAAAGGCTTTGATGGCCAGCAAGGCGGACGCTTTTGTGGCGTTGCCAGGGGGCTACGGAACTGTCGAAGAATTGTTTGAGGTGGTAACCTGGAACCAACTTGGTATCCACGATCGCCCTGTTATCTTGTTCAACATTGGCGGCTTCTTCGACCAACTTCTTGCTTGGATTCATAACTCTGTTTCACAGGGGTTCATCTCAAAAGGAACTGCCAGCATCATCAGCGTCGCAAATACCCCCAGCGAAGTTGTTGAAATGATCCGGGAGTATGAGTTGGCTACTGGAAGACATCTATTGGATTGGAAACCAAAGGAGACTAAGACGTTGGCAAGTTCAACCTTTGGGATATAGGGACTGTGTCTAGTCTGTTGAATCGATGGTGGTGAGCTCTTGAATCACAACATACACGTAGACAAGTAACCAGGCGGTAGAAGAAGTTTGATGTAAATATCTCAGCATGGTTCTCACGGTGCGCTGCTAGCCACTTGCCAAAATGTCACTGGTGACTTCGTTCATTGACACCGTATCGGCATTGTTATTCCGGCCAGTTTGTAGCCTACCCATGTCACTCACATAACATCGAGAGTTTCAGAGCGGAAGCTGCTGTGCTCGATAGGCGAAGCACGATAAAGTTCCCGGGTCAAAGTAATCTCGCTACCCTGGCCACTCCCTGGATGTTTTGTCGACTTGTCAAAATGATTAATTATTGGTGAGAGTCATGACGTGATCGCTTCCATGCGCTTCCCATGCCAAGTAAAATGATGACAGTACGCTTCGGCACGCTTTAAAAGACTCAAGCTTCTCATCCTTGATACAGTCCCGAGCACCCAGACACATCCAAGACCTCCAGACTCATCTACTAGCCGAACCTTTTGTCACAATGTCTTCTCCTATCTCACTCATCGCTATCATTGGACCAACCGGAATTGGGAAGACACGACTCAGTGTCAACATTGCCTCAGCCGTCGATGGCGAGGTAATTTCCGTCGATAGCATCCAGGTCTACCGTGACTGCCCCATCATGGCAGCACAAGTCACTGAAGAAGAGATGAAAGGAATTCCGCATCATCTGGTCGACTACTTGGATGTCACTGACGAACCTGTCGACTTCACCCACGACGCCATCCAGTGTATCAAGTCCATACACAGCCGTGGCCGTGTGCCAATTATTTGCGGTGGCTCGACCTCTCTAGTAGAGCCACTACTTTTTCACCCATTCGTTCAAGAGCAGAACCTGCTCGTCGTGGTTCTGAACTCAGATTTGGAGACTGTTGCCCAACTCTGCAACCAACGAATTGAGCAAATGATGAAGGACGGACTTCTGAATGAAGTCAAGCATCTTTACGGCTTGGAACGGCAGCACGGGAGGTTCGACGATCGTACACGATCTGGCGCTTGGAAGTCAATCGGCTACCCGGAGCTTCGAAACTGGTGCTGTGCTGAGGGGCCTGAAGCAGCCGATAAGCTCCTGAGAGAGGGAACTCAGTTGATGCAGGAAAACACAGTAGGCTACGCGAGCTTGCAACTGAAGTTTCTGTGGTCTCGTTTAATTCCTGCTTTGTCGCGCAATCAACAGCAGTGCAGTGTCTTCAACGTTGTTTCACGGGAGACGTTCGCACAGGAAGTTGAAATTCCGGCCATCAGGCGATGCAAAGATTGGATATTGGATCGTGAGCAGGAATCCAGCCTGGATTGGTCAAGAACAGCTGGATTCACACCCGGCTTGGTCCCACGCAAGGAGGTTGCCGAGGTCGCAAGCTCAATGCTCGGAAACTTCAACACGTTGTAGTAACCTCTCGTAGTTATCAATAAAGTGTTTGGAGATATACGCCGAGGAGATAAGCCAACTTGAAACATTGTTGTATACGTTAGTCCGGACTTGTAATTTGGGCAAACTGACCTCCGGACCGCACCAGTGGCTTCCGGTGCCATGTAGTAAATCTCTTCAGAGACAACTTCATTTCTTACGAACCCGGAAATCTCGGAGACAAACCTCCATGTAGCTATCTAATTTGAGACACGGTTTGCCAGCGATGGCTTTGAGACAGATTGGAGGCCATCAGAAATGGATAGCCACTGAGAACAGGGCGGCTGTGGTTGACATACTGAGCGATGGGGAAGACGGACCTCACAAGAAATTACAAAGCGGAAATGGGTTGGCTGAAACTTGTGATCTTGTGCTACATAGTCTACCTGGCTTCGGCAACTTCGCGGCGATTAACCAGCACGTTATCTGCCTCGTCAGTCACAAACGCCATCGTCTTCTTGATTTCCCATTCCCAGGCTGTCATATTCGCTGCGTCGCCGTCGTCGCCCTTGCCGTCGCCTATTAGCCTTCTCATACTGGCATTCTTTTCAGGTCGCATGAAATAAGCCATACTGTAGCGGTCCACGAATCGCTGCTCCCCAGGTGAGTAAGTGACGCGATGCGTATTGCTTCGTAGTAATCCACCAGTCCATTGAACCATGGCGTCTCCCAGGTTAACAATCAGGTGGCGGGGTTGCGGACGAACCCATAGCCAGGCGTCTGGGTCCGTGGCGGAGTGACCCGGTGCAAGGACTTGCAATCCGCCAAGAACGTTAGTCAACAGAGTGATTGTGCCGATATCCGTATGATGACGCAAAGCTGTTCGAAGATCTTTTGCTTCAGTGCTCGCCTCAAATTTCAGCAGGCGAACAAGCGAGAGAGACGACTGGGTCGGGCGATTCAGAGACGTGAAGGTATCCGCTGGCAGCCCCAACTCAGTTGCGAGGGAAGTATGAATGCCGGTAGCTACTTCTTGACAGTGCTTGAGAAACGAGGTGAAAAGCGGGAGGTGATCCTGTGCAAGCGACGGCAGAGGCGGGGCTGGGCCAATTCCTGTCAAGCCGTCTTGGCCAACGTTGAACCACTCGAATCGATCCGGCTCGTTGGTCTCTGTTTTGCCGACCCCGCGCAGCTTGAATCTATATCAGGTCAGCTCAAGCCATTCGAAGGGTCGGACGAATGCAACACGCACCCCTCGAAGCTTCGTGGGACATCCACGTGGTATTGCTTCTTAACATCAATTGGCAAACTCATAATATCCCTTCCCACATCTCCCATCAATTGATCAATCTCCGCTACCAACTCTTCACCTACAGGGTCTTCGCGAAGATCAAGTAGAAAGAATCCTAGCGTCTGGCATGCTTTCACTAGGTTTTGGGCGGTTGTCCCATCCTTAGCTCGAAGACCAGCAAGAGAGATGCTAGCAATAGACGCAGTGGGGATATCGTTGGGGAAAGGCGGAATGTTCTCAAAGAGCTTTTCGGAGGCCATTTTGGGTACTAAGACGATTGAAGCCAAGTCTTTGGACTGCCGTGAAACATCAGGAACAGGTCAAACAATGCCCGGTGAAGAGAAACGTCCGTCTTAAGCATGGCTCCAGATTCCCAACCTCTTTATCGATTGCTTCACATTCTTCGCAACGGTATGTAATGCTGCTAGTATGATCCCGGTCTGCGGGGTAACGAAGTCTGCACCGGACTTTCATTGCCTCTTATGTTGTTCCGGTTCCACCAGGCGTATTCTTCAGCGGATCAGTTGGAGGCCTGGGGCAAAAATAATCATCATTACCTTTAGGTTACCATAGCTGTCCTTCTGATTTTCTTCAAACATAAAGGTATGACGATCGTGAGACCTGATCAATCAGTAGCCTGTTCCAAGGTCTAAATTAGCTGATCATACGTGCCATTGACCAGCATCCCACCGCAAATCATCATGTGTTCCACACCCCCCAAGCCCGTCGACTTGACGCACCACTTCTCAAAGACTTCGAAATCAAGAACCCCTAATGCTCTGAAACAATACTACAAGTATCTTTTTACTCCGGGAATGTGTAATCTCTCAGGCGGTATGTCATGCACTACTGATGCAGCATGCCAATTGCTTACTCGGTCAGCTCTTAGGCCTCCCCCACACAAGCATCTTCCCCTTTGGGGAGCTGAATCTCACGGTCGACCGGCCCACGAAATTTCCGATAATAGAAGAAGATGTACTTGATCAAAACATCACATCCGACTCAACGATAGAATGCCACATTCCACGCCATTCGGATAAGAGCTTGGCGCAGAAGATTGACCTGGCTACTGCTTTACAGTATGGAAGCGCACAGGGGTATACGCCTTTGCATACCGTGTTGCGTCGCTGGGTGTCGGTTCAACATCCTGGCATTCCATATGAAGGTGGTCCAGAAGTCATCATCGATAGTGGCTCGGCAGACGGCCTGTCAAAGGTTTTTGATCTACTCTTCAATACATGGGATCAAAGTCGGGGCGATCTTCGGAACCGTGAGGCCTTGCTAGTGGAAGACTTCGTGTATGGCCCACCAGTCGCACTAGCGAGAACGAAGAATGTTCATATCGTTCCCATCAAGATGGATGTTGAAGGCATACTGGTGCATGGTGCGGGCAGTCTTTCGGAAACGCTTGAGACCTGGGATGAGAAGAGAGGCAAGAGGCCGCATGTCTTGTACACGATTCCGTAAGTCCAGATTTCCTCGCCGACATATGGACGCTAACGAGTGCCGACCGAATAAGTACGGGCCAAAACCCATCATCGGGCACTCTGTCAGCCTCCAGACGCAAAGCCATTTACGATGTTTGCTCGAAGTATGATGTCATTGTGGTCGAAGATGATCCGTATTGGAACCTCTACTATCCTTCGGCTAGATCTTATTCGGCCCAATATCGGGGTGCAGCAGATGGTATTCCCATAGAGCTCCCGAAGGATCTGCCATCAGGTTATCGTTTTCTTGACGAGATGGAGCCCAGCTTCCTGAGATTCGATAGAGATGGAAGAGTCATCCGCCTGGACTCCTTTTCGAAAACGATTGCGCCCGGCTGCCGACTAGGCTGGATCACTGCATCGCCGTGTGTAATTGGCCAACTTTTTCGAATTACGGACGACACTACGCAGCAGCCTTCAGGCTTTGTGCAAGCAATTGTTGCAAAGCTTATTGGCGAAACATGCGATCCGACGCAGGATGCGTCCTCATGGGGCTTTGATGGTTGGGTACGCTGGCTTGAAGGTCTTCGTGCAGCCTACGAGCGTCGCATGGTCAAGATGGCAACCGTTTTCGAACAAAACAGATCTCTCACCAAAGGTTCAGAAAGAGTGACAATGTTTGACTTTCAGTGGCCTTTGGGGGGTATGTTTGTCTGGGTTGAGGTCAAAATCGATAGCCACCCATTCGCAAAGATGATCGATCACAGGAAGTTAATGCGCGCTTTGTGGATCCACTGCACTCAGCCTCCGTATCTGATATTGACGGTACTTGGAAAGGACTTTGCAGCTACAGATGAAATAGCGTCAAGTCGCGGGTATCTCTTCTTCCGCTTCTGCTTTGCTCCGATCGAAGAGAGTCTTTTGGAGGCCAAGTCGAAGTGTTTCACGGATGCATGTCGGGATTTCTGGACCATATGCAACCCCGAGAGGATTGATCAGCTTATTTGTCACGAGGACGGAAAGGGGGCTGGAAATTGAAGTGTAATGGAGCTAGTCAATTGAAGAACTCCGGGACTTGGGTAGTCCACATGTCTTTCTACACGAAAAACGTCAAAGCACTGGGTGCATTACCAGGGACAAGCTTCAACCGAGATATGGTCAAAGATTCGGACTGACTTGCACTTGAGGCCAATTTTCCTCCGGAGTTATCTGCTGCGGCAACTGTTATAAGCGTCCTCTTTTGTTATTCAAATCTTATACAGACTCCTGGCAATAATATTCGAGCCAATTTTACCCCGGAAGCTGTAGAAACTCCAAACGGGGTTCCAAACGGGGTGTAACAAACAAGATTAAGGTGCAGTTGATCATGGCTAACGGAATGGAATGATGTTGAGCAAAATTCTTTCTTTTTAACAGCATTTAAATATGCAAATCACCTGGAATGCTACTTCTCATGTTGAGCCAAAAAAAAACGTTATTTCACCAAGATAACTGAGTAAGGTACCCTATACCCTATCACAGGGGTTCAACGCCCCGTCCCAGAAATGTGGCTTCTCCAAACTCCTTTTCGACGACTTGGAATAGCGTCAACCCGGTAACTGCAGACAGTTAGTAGGCCTGAATCACGGCAATAGGATGTTAGCACGAGCTTGTCATAAGACTCACAATAGCCACCTTCCGGTCTTCCAATAGCATGATGCGCTGACATGGCCTCCTCATGCCCGATCTTCACCAGGGGCTTGCCGCTGCCTGCTGCACTCGCGTCGGCAGTAAGCTGAATCTCGCATAGTTTCTCCAGCAGAACAAACCAAGCTACCGCGGCTTCAATCGATGGACCGGCGGTTAAAAGTCCGTGATTGCCAAGCAGGGCAGCCTTTTTGGTCCCCAGACACTCAGCTATGGCTTTGCCTTCCTCGGTAGCAAATACTAGGCCTGCGAAGTTCCTGCAAGGGTATCCGTCAGTACCGTCATTCGACCATGGCTTAGATATTAGGTGGCCTGACTTATATAACACATGGTCTTCGTAGAATGTGCAAAAGTCTTGCGACAGCATGTCCAGCGTGCGTCCTTCACCTGTGTAAGTTATACCCGAGAATCGAAGGTGGGCAATGCAGAAATTCACCTGTTGCGCAAAATGCGCGGCCATAAGTGCTATGAGAGTGAGCGGCACATAATACATCTGGCCGCGCTTTGTGTATCTCCGAGTGAATAGCATAAGCCGCTAAACGGTCTAGGTCAGCGAGATGCTCCAGGGAGTTTGCGAGTGTTGCAAATTAACCATAATTTAATCTTCGATTTCTGCCGCCATCCACGACCTTTCCGGTGTGGTCAACTCTGATAAGATCTTCATCTTTGATCAAAGAAAAATGAAGTCCTTGGTTTGAAACCGTAAGCCAATGTCAATTCAATACTCACACACTGGTTCTGTGCGAGCGAGGTACGGGGGGTGGCCGGGCTTACCGAAAGGGTTCACCCAAAAGCTTTCCGGATCTACGGGATCTCGGACGGTGATGTGTCCAGCCAATCCTTCAGAGAACCCGTAGTTGGCAAATATACGAAAGGCCAATGTCAGTCGGTGTTTCAAATACGCCCTTTCTTCATATTTGTCGTCGAACTTGGGCGGGTAGATCTGATCATCCGTTTGAAGGGCGAGATCGGGATCACCGCTGCGATGCTGAGCAGTGACCCTGGACGCTGTAACGGTATCGCTTACGGCGGTAGAACTCATCATGAGAGTCATTTACTAGAAAGATACCACACGACAACTGGTGGACAAGGAGACCACTTGTTCCCAAAGTCTTGAAGCCTGGTAGTCAACTTCTTTTATCCCGTGCCAATTGAGTAATGCCGCGAACAATATGTTAGTCAAAAGACTTGCGGTGACTCTGCAGAACTTCATGTCGCCATGCGGATATTTTGCCCTTCTACGCCACTCTTAATGCTGTTGGCGAACGTTGTGGCGGATCAGTGCATTGGCCATGACCAAGACTGCCGGGCAAATTTGACGCCGGCCACATTTCATGCCGGCCAATTTCTTCGCCGGCAGGGCAAACTTTACACGTCTATTAACAAAAGCCTCAAACCCCACCAAAGAAGACCTGCTATCTCTTCAAAAAGTCAGAGCATTTTGTTATAAGCCGCAGTCAATGCCTCATCTACCAGTCCGGAATCAAGGCTAAGCTCTGCAGTTCCGCGATGGGTCAACCAATCGATCACTCACGTGCCCATCATCATCATATCATTGTCCTCCTTGAAAAGCTCTTTCCGACAAAACTAGTCTTCAATCTACCGTACCCTCACACCTATGAGCTCCGGGAGTATGAGCGCACGAGCCCAGATCAGCTTGCCGATCGCATCAGGGATGCGGAAATTATCATCAGGACAGTTGTACCTATTGGAGCGAAAGCCCTTAGTGAAACCGTGTCACCCAAACTCAAGTTGATTGCTGTGGTGGGCTCGGGTACTGACTCGGTGGATCTCCAAGCATGTCGAGTGCGAAATATCCTGGTTGCGAATACACCGCACTGCAACACCTCGGCAGTGTCTGAACATGCGATCGGCATGTACTTCGCGGTGCGGAGAAGTATTCCTCGCTGTCATCGCCCGTTGCAAACCGGAGAATGGGCAAAGCGCCGTGTGCTGATTAATCTACTTTATGGGGCTGATGGTCGGGCTCCGCGAACGTGCCGAGAATAAGTTGCCGGTGTCGTAGGGTATGGCGGAGTTGGTAAGTAGATACGATTCCTTCTCATCCATTACCTCGCGGCACTTTAATGTAGCCTTAGTGCTACAGTAAGCTGATATGGTACCCGTGTGCTGCGATAGGTCGGAAGATCGCAGCTATGGCAGAAGCGATTGGAATGAGAGTTCTTCTTAGCGGTAGGAAGGATGAACCTGCAACTACCGGTAGAGTCCCTTTTGACGAGGTCATCCGCACGGCATCTGTGATATTCCTTTGCCTTCCAAAGACAGAGAGCACTGTCGACTATATTTCGACCAAAGAGTTGGAGGGCATGGGTAGCCATGCCATCCTCATCAACGTATCCCGCGGAGGAATCGTTAATGAAGAGGCACTAGTCAGAGCCTTGGAACGGGGGTTAATTGCCGGCGCCGCCACATACGTCTTCGTGAAGGAACCAGCTGGTCCAGGAGATAGTCCTCTGTTGGGCGAAAGAGTCCAGGGTCTGAATCTTGTCACTACTCCTCACGTAGCATGGGTCGCAGAGGAGACAAGCTTAAACTACTCGGAGGTCCTCAAGGCAAATATTTCCGCGTTTGTAAACGGTAGCCCGGTTAATCTAGTAGTATGACAAGAGTCATCTCCTTTTTATAGTACGCTTTCCTTCAGTTATCTTCGGATAGAAAGCTAGCGTGGTTGAGTTCATGTCGGGTAGACAAGATGATCAGATCCGAGTTATGTAGCGTACTAAGCAATACTTGACACGAACTTTTCATCCTTAGTCTCCATGATGACATCTCAAAATTGACTCCATCATCTGTTCGCATCTTTCACAAGGCACACGACTTTGTCTTGTACGAATACCATGCCACTATATCTTGCCGCCATGGGTATCGACGATCCATTCGCAATACTTCATCCATCTCCTAGCGAAGTCTTCGGATGCTTCATCTCTAGCATTTTGGCTCATGCAACTAAATTCGAAGCTCCACTCGGCAATCACTCGGAAAGTGAGGAGCGAGAAATTATCAGATGCCATGAGCGCTTGATAGAAATCGTGTGACAAGACGCTCGCCCTAAGGCATCATTAGTCTCACATACATCAAGAATCAGGATTGAATTGAGAAGATCAAACTCACCCCCATGATCCCGGATCATCACTGTTGACTGTGCACGGAACGCAGTTTGATAGCAAGATTGGAAGGTGATGGTTCTTTGTCGTTGGGCAAAGCCCCAAGACCTCATTTGAAATCGGACATGTTTCGATGGCGATGTTCTTTTCTTTGCACAGTTTCATTAACAACGGATGCTTGATGAGGCTGAACCCGTGCCCGATGCGCTTCGTTCCCAGCAGGATAGCATCAAACAGGTTCGTGTCCGTGTCACCTCCATGATCCAGGGTCTCTCCTGCGTGGAAGATGAACGGAAGATCAAGCTTCAAGTGGTCAATTCTGGCCCGCATATCCAGAAGCTCCTCTATCCAATAGATCAAGGGAAAGCCAGTGTCCTCTTGGCCCTGGAGGTCAAAGCCTATCTCAGGTGGTTCAGTCTCACATGTTCAAAAAGGATAAAAAAGCACAATACATACCGCAGATGAAATCCGGAAATTGCTGCTTCATTTGGATGCATGTTTCCATGCAACTCTTCATTGCTTCTCTGCTTGCTGAACGGTTACATGCGTAGATGAGTTTTACGCCATGAAATACCAAGCCTGATGCGGTGATCCTAGGAAGCTCGTCTTTTTGAATCCCTTCGAGCATCTGAATGATCTCTTGATGCCCGTAGCTCTGCTTCCCATCGTCACTTTGAATAGTGAAGTTGTAGTTCAAGGCCAGTCGTATCTCTGCGTAGGAAATGCCGTCTTGGGCAAACTTCCATAAAATTCTGCGAAACTGTCCGCAGTATGCCGTCTCATAGCATATCATAGACCGCATTATCATAACACTCTGCATGAATTCTTTCCAAATACTGATCTCTATTAGCGTCGCAAATCGCCGGGATATGTAGAGGTGTCACACTGGCACTTACCCGTCGACTGTCTGGCGTGGATGGTAGGCGTCCTCTGGTTCAATCACCATTTTCTTGGTGAGCCACAGTTCGGCTCTCTCTGAGCCACCTGGGAACAACCTCAGGAAGTCGGAGTATTTCATCCAAGACCCAGCTACGTAGGCCTTGCTGAAGAGATTCGTTGCGTCAACAAGGTCTGCGGGCTCGGATAGCACACAGAACTGAGGGAGCGCACACGCGAAGAATCCCGGTGACGTCAGAGGACAGTCTGTCTTCACATGCAATCTTTCCTGCGTCCTCGCATCTTCAAGCATGGTCTTTGGCGGCAAGATGCAATCAAAATGGCAGTGCAAGAGAGCTCCCTTTGGTGCCTTTTGCGCAATCTTGAATAGCTGACTGTTTTCGATTGCGTCCAAGCCTTGTAGGAAGTGGTGACCAGCCTCGTAGCCCGATCCATCAGGACGGACACCATGGTGATTTCTGTCTTCCCACTTTTTGAGACGCTGTACCACTTCTTGAGCCTGGCGTTCAATGTCGGAATTGGATAGCGTATTTTGGTATCCCAGTGCCTGCTCAGCATCGATGAGAGTATTACGCGCCGCGAGGAATTCCTGCTTGGACGCAAAGCCCTTGGGCAGGTTGAAGGAAGGTCCAGCCATTGTCAACGGATACCGCAGCTTGATTGGTGTTTCGTTGGTGATGTTGGTGTTGAGGGGTAAGTTGGACAGGACGTGCTGATTGATGGAGAGGGTACCTTTGGGTGGGGACTCGGCCTTACTTTAGACCTTTGCATGGGTTGTTGTTGACGGACAAATCCGTAAACCGTTCTAAATCATGCCTGAATCATCGATCGGATCATCGATTTCGTCTGTTCGGCTATTTCTCCGAAATTGGCGTGAGATGGATACATTACGGCACTGCGTCGAAATCAGCTATCAAGGGAAGCAGAACTAGCACTATCTCGCAGAATCGCTCAACTCGAAGATTCTTTTCCGACTTATAAATTGAAAGTTGTGTATAATAATATTGCAAACGTAGGAGAACTGGTATGATTGTTGTCGGATGCCGATGAAAGAGGGCCAGGGTCAGTAATACGTGTAGTAAGAGAAGCGGCTTTTGCCCTCGCGTATTGGCCATTGTTGCGATACTTACGGCGATTTTCGGGCACTGATGTGACGGAATGGAAGTGGATGGTGTTGACTACCGTTGAGCCATCGGGCCAAAAGGCACAATATTTGGTCAGAAGACTAGACCCCCAGCAATCATATGACCAACCGGGGACAGACAGTTTTATCACACCAAGCCTCAAAGGTTTAGCAGAAATACTTTCCATCGGTTTCAAGTTTGTCTAACAGCTCACTAAGTGAATAATAGACATCTGCAAAGCGTCTCAGGCATGTCCATAACGTCTCTTCACCGTCGTCTTTTCCGTTTTCCCATTGCTCTTTAGCGTACATTCCGGAATGTAATCTAAGAAAGCTTACGGTTTGTGCTAAAATACTCGGTATGAAAGGGTGTGCCTTGCGCAATGTTAGTTGAGACATATTCAAATTTCGTTGGAAATGAGCTTTGGGGCACTCATGTCCACTGACCTTTAAACAACTTGTCCGAGGCAGCTTTTTAGCTAGGCGGACAATTTCCATTGCAGCTCCAAACGCTCTCTGCTCGTAAGCTGTAAAGCTCAATTGGTGCTCAACCGTGTTCCATGGCCAGCTAGCAGCAGTATCACTTAGGTGGATGATCGCGCTGCGGCTTAACAGATGGGAGATTATCTCCATTGTGTCACCCATATCCAGCGGCGCTTCTGAAATTGGGCGAATCCACTTCTCCATAGCAGCCGCAAGCCACTCATGCCGCCTGATGAACTCGTTTGAGCTGGTAACGCTGGTTCTTTTGCCATCCCGAGTGGCCGCCACCGTTAGGCGCCTGTGAGTGAGACAGCGGCCGTACAGGGCAGACAGAACAACCACTTCGGCGAAGGGAGAGAGACTTGAATCCATTTTCCCCGCTGATATCACCCTAGATAATACTTGCTTTGGACAAGTCTCCGACCTTTGGAAGCAGTTCTCTGGTGCTGGGAGGTTCAAACAGATCTAAATGAAGATAGCATGATTAGAAAGGCGTCAGAGTCCAAAGACGAAGGCTAAAGTGTGACTATACTCACTACTTCTTCCTGTAGCGTGAAAGACAGACTGTCATGGGAATTGAGCAAGCGATCGAAACAGAATGCAGCCCAAAATGTGCGTCTCTTTTCTTCATTGGTTGCTTCCGACATCTTTTCTGTTCCCGATACGGTAGGCGAAGCACTCTCTGGGTCTTTGCCGGTCATTGTAGTGCCAGCATCAACTGCATGGAGTTGTGCAAGCTGCACTAAACGAAAAGCGCGAGCGGACGTGAGCAGCACATGGTGGCTTTCCATCCGGATGAACTCGTAGTGAGCCAGCAACAACCATGCTTGGATCTCTTCAAGCTGGATGTCACCTGTCATCCAAGGGAGGTCATGGTCATTGCCCTCTAGGGCGTGAAGAGCCTGCCGCGTGGCACAATAGAGTGACTCACTGAGGTTTAGGAATTGAGCAGACATGGCTGCCGCGATGGTCCACATCGCAAGGCGTACAGATGTGCGCACTTGCGAAGGACTTGGCTGGCTACACCACGAAAAGTATCGTTCCTTGTGAATTATTGGTACAAATGGGTGTACCCTGTCGAAATACAAAGCATCCCTGTCAAATTTGGTAAGCATGCCTAAGCACTTTCACTCATCAAGTTGATTGGGGCGAGCCAGACATACAGGTCAGCCTGAGCCACGTCAGACAGGCCTGGAATTTCTGCCACGGGTGCCGGCTTTGGGGACTCTGCCCCGGAACCAGGTATTTCCGGGAGCTCCAGTAGTTGATCATCCCAAGTCGCGGCCAAGTCATCCAGCCAGCTGACAGTTCCCGTGATTATGTCTGCACTCGTAGGAAGGCTGGACGGTTTGTCCCCCACATCATGCGGGGGTACAGGCCCATTGCCAGGATCGGATATCGTAACTTCAGTCTTGTTTTGCTCCGCAAGCTGTCTTTCCAGTATGGCTGCCGGTAACTAAAGTTATTAATCCGGCGAGACGACATAGTAAGTTTAGCGTACTCACCTACTTGGGCCTTCAGTGCGCGAAGCTGTCCCTTCTTAGGGCCACGTTTCGGCCTCTCTTCTGTGAAGATACATGGCGTTTCGTGCCGGACGCAAGATCCGCATCTAGGTTGAACGCGATCGCACTTTGACTTGCGACGACGGCAATGTCCGCACGCCAAGTCGCTCTTGTACACCAATCCGGATGCCATTGCTTTGAGTCCGTCCGTCTAGTGCGCGTCTGTTTCGATTGCCGGAGGAATCTAACGATTTAAACGCGTATCGGATACTCATCCAACCCAGGCAAGGCCGGGTGCTCCGAGAATATATAACCGAAAAAGATGGTTTTCATTTGCAAAAGTTGCTCCACACATGCGGCTACGCAGCATCTGGGGATCCGGGCGACAGGATGGTCATGACATTGGCAGCCTCCTAATTGGTTTTATCGCGAGGTCTTACGCAAAACCTGGTGTATGCGCCCCCAAACACGACGATGCGTCGCTGAAATCCGCTTCATTCAACTTCGGCTCCCACACGGCAACTGCCAGCACCGGCGCGCGTTTCCAAGCTTATGATAGAGCCACTATTGTTCTTCACATTGAATCTTGGCATGTTAGACTTGTCTTGAGTGTGGGGCAACGCATCTCGCCTGGGAGCTGAATTAGAGCTGAAAGGGCCCAGCATGGTGTTGATCCGCACCGAAAGGAAGGCAGTAAAAACACGAGTCAAGCGGAGGACGGCACTTTCAAAAGGCTACGTCCATAGCAAACACCCCTGCAATGATCAGTCGTGGAAGGTCTGTTGTCGGTGTGAAATGCGAGCACACATAAAGTTCGGTATCGCATCAGTAGGTGGCGCGAAACCCAGCCTCGAGCCCGCGCGAATGTCGGTATCCATCTCAGTGGAACATCAACCTGCCCATGGGCCCTAACCGAGCAACTTAAGGTTTGCAGATTTCACACTGATCTCCCAGTGAGTCCCACCTTTGCTGCATAGGGACACAGCCTTCTGGGATCCCCGGCTGTGAGACCCACTGACCCCGTCACGCAAGCCGGGACGGGTCGTCGTGCCGTATGCAAGGTCAGGGTTGTCTTTCGATCTAATGAACCCACCAGAAAGAATGGCTCCTTCGGCGAAAACACCGTATGGTTGTGTTCCGGAAATTTTCTCTCTCCATGGCCGTCGGACCCATACGATTGATGCATGTTGAAATTGATGAAATCGAGTTGCGCCGATGTCATACCGGGCTCACATTTGAGTTCGAATGGAGGGTGCTAGCAAGAGACAGCAGGGTTCCGACGGGACAACTTTGCAACAGAGCATTCTGATCATTTAGGTATCGTAGCAAATACTCCAAACTCGGCGTGTTGCATAAATATGATTATAGAACAGCATTAAACTCCATGATGAGAAGCAGAAAGAACGTGAGTTTCACGCCAATCTGTTTCGCCCGCCTACTTGTTTACAATGTCTACCACAACTACTTCTGTCTACACTCTCAACCATGGCGACGCCGACAAAGAACGAGAGCGACTTGATTTTCAGCATGGGGTCCTCAAAGCCATTATGGGGGACAACTTTCCAGAGGTCATATGGAATCATCTAAACGGCTTAAAGGCGCCTAAGGTTGCTGATGCAGCCACTGGCAGTGGTATCTTCCTCAGAGAGATTTCCACAAAGCTCTCGGCCGAAGCCCAACTCGACGGATTTGATATGGACTCAAGCAAATTCCCTGATCCAGCTCTGTTGCCGGGGAATGTCAATTTGCGGATCGGCAACGTTCTGGAACCGTTCCCAAAAGGCATGCAGGGACAATATGATCTTGTCCATGTGAAGTTACTCTACGCCGCTATGAAGAAGGCAGACTGGCTTCTGGCTGTGAAGAACCTGAAGACACTGCTTAAGCCAGACGGCTATCTCTTCTGGTCCGAGATTGGGGCTTATGGGTACGCCAGTAATCCTTACTCAGCGGCGTTCCATGAGTGGAAGAGAATAGAGTGTGAGGCGGCTATCAAGCTAGGCCGCGACCCGAAGTAAGCCAGACCCTGCGGCGTTCGTTGCATTACCTTACGTTTACGAAACCACTAACCCAACCACCTCTCACATCAGGTGCCCGGTTCTTCTTCCAAACCAATTTCGCGAGGCTGGCTTGAAATCCGTCAACGAAAAGGTTTTTGTGACTTTGGGAAGGCCGGATCTGATTCCCATCATTACTAAAATGGCATTGACGTACATGCCGCAAAACCTTTACGGTCTTCTGAAACTCAACGTTGATGGTCTGGATTTGACAGAGGAAAAGGTCAAATCATTAGTCGATACAGTCACAAGAGAGACTGAGAACGGGGTAGAGCTTGGTACTAATTTCCACTGGGTTTGGGGCCAGAACAGTGGAGTCTGAGCTTCAGACGTACTGCTGGTATCTAGAGTCCTTCCAGAACGCACAGTGAATAACGAATTCCGAAATATCTGATTGAGAACGTTTCAAAGTTAAAGGGGTATTCTTTGTGATCCGTAGCTTAATCTGGTACTTCAAGCTTCAGAGCCATGCCACTTCAATTCTTTAGACGATGACTCTCTCACGATCGCAAGGTCATGGCTTATAAACTAATAATTGAGATGCCAACCTTGTAGTGTGAGAAGTCCTACGGAATATCTCTCCACCATCTTAGTCTCACAGAGCTCCTAGGGCCTTGGGGGAAAAGCGAGCGTCTTGAGGAAGAAGACACGAAAAGGAATAGAGGCCAATGAGGAGGGGTCTTGTGCGATATAACTATTCATCAACATGTATGTACAGGAATTGAATGTAGTGCTTGTTCGGTAACCTCAGCGAACGCCTTCTTGCAACTTTGTCCTGGAACGAAGGTAGTGGAAGATCGCCTTGAGGGGGATGGCCTCATTTCGGGAATCAGATATTCTCCACCATCTTCGACAGAATCGCGTCAGTCGTATTCCACAACATGGCCGCATTGTTGTTCATCCAGTAAGCTCCTGTGTACCAAGTTGATCTTAGGCCTTGGAGCGCGTTCGCTTGAGCCACAATACCTCCGCGCAACTGCTCGACAGACCACCGTCTGTAGAGCATTCCATGGTCATCAAACGCCTTGAAATCCGTCTGATTGACATCACCCTGGACCACTGCTCCTCCATCCATGAGCTTTTGCAGCGATTCTCGAACGATTCTCTTGGCATCCTCGAATCCAGTGTTCTCTGATGCGATGACTAGTGACCGGTAAACGGGACCCGTTGATGAGTTTCCCTTATACAGAAAGCTGGCTAGATACGGTGTAGCAGGATACGCGAGGTAATTGGCCCCGACGCCTTCAGGAGCGGTGTTGACGATTACCTGAGGTGGCAGAGATGGGTGGGAGACAAGACCTGTATAGTAACGGTTTCCGGAGGTTGAGGAGAGTACTGAGACTTCGTGGTCATCGAGGCTAAACGCTTCTTTGGACATGGTTTCCGGTCCGATAGTAACCAAAAGTTGCTTGGCGTTGATCAGCTGGATGGCTCCATCTTCGCCCAGTACCTGCAGCTGCACGCCCTCATCCGATCTCTGGGCGGAGATGATTTGGCTGTTGTACATGACATCGTTGCCCAGAAGCTCCTCCACTCTCTGCCAGATTTCCGAGTTATCTCCTGAAGATGGAGCGAAGCCCGTGACAGTGGGATAGTACGACTTCCAGACGTCGATCATCAGCGCTTTCGTCAAATCGACGCCAACAGTGTTCCAGATGGTGGGGCTGATGAGCTCCAGGTCGTACTTTTGTGCGAACTCGTTCCACGACAGCAGGAGGTCTTCAGGAATATCTTCCCCGGAGGGAAATGCAGCAGAGGTTGGTAGCAGCAGGTCTGCATAGCGATTCCATTGGTCGCCGTATCTACCCATGGCGGTAGCGACATCGTCGGAGCCCGGAGTGGTGTAGTTGAGCACCTCTCCGGTCCGGAAGTCGGCGTACAATCTTCCCGCTTGACCCCAGTCTGGGCTTTGCACCGACACATTGAAGCGGGCGAAGAAGTTGACAGAGGCCGAAATGTTGGTGAATGCCTCAACGCCATAGTTGAACGGCCTCTTGGTAGTCGGGTCGTACCAGGTTTGTGTATGACCACCCTGGGGTACCACACTTAGTCAGGCCTTCATCAGTTGGGGAAATATTTTCATACCAATCGAGACTTTTTCTCAACAACCAAGATCCTTTGGTTGAAGTCTTCGCGAAGACGCACGGCGGCGTACGCTCCAGAGCCGCCGCCACCGACGATGACTACGTCTGTGTCGAGGACAGAACTACTGTAATTGGTGGCCGCCGCCGCGACGGCGGCAGTGAAAGTGAGGATGGTTCGCAAAGCCATGATTCCGCTGTAGTCGAAGAAAAGGAAGGTACTGACATCATGAAGACCTCTGAAGACGGCTTTTGAAGGGATGTGAAGTCAGCTTGGTTTGTTGGGGTGTAACTCAGTTAGCAATCATTCAATAACCCCTGTGTGTTCGATGCGGTCTACCGTACGCTGCGAGAGTCCGGGGTAGCCGCTCTGAGATGCCGGGTTGACAAGGTTTTCGGATGACCAGGTTCATCGGATCCCGGATACTCGCTGTATTTTTCGGTCACCCTAGGGCTGTATACGAAAATGCCAAGATGAGTGTGGGCGCACCTTTGACATGCTACGGTCTAAGTTTCCAGATTGCATATGGGTGTATCCGCAAAGTACGGACTGATCACCGCCTTCGAAAATACAACCCGGGTTCTTAACCGCTAAGAAGCAAATATTATCCCGCCTCGGCAATGAATCAGTCCCACATTTGATGGCGTTGGAGAAAAGTGCCTCCGCCTGCATTTGAAATTATCTCATCTAAAGCTTTCATTAGATCACCTTAATGATGGCGCGATAACTACTATTGGGTCTAGTATTACAAGCGATGAGTATATACGACAGAATATCAAACAGAATGACAGGGCGTTCCGCAGCGCACCTCGCGGTGCCTTGCGCCCTGGAGACCTCTCGCCACCACAGTAAATTGAAACAAGAGTGGAGCTTTGTTTAGTTTCTTTAACAGTACTGCTGGTCGAAAGAAGTGTTTGCTGAAACCTCTATTCATTGCTTCTCTGGCCTGGGGATCGCTCTAGGTGCGCAATGCTCTGCTAATAAGCGTTGCAACACAGAGCACTGAATGATGATAGAAGAAGTGGGTCCAAGCTGTTGACACATTAGGAGGGCGGCATGGGATTCGGCATGCACATGGTGACATCTAACGCCTCATGCTGGATTTACTCTGCCAGGCATGGGCACATGAATTGGAATGGAGTGGCGAGTCTGTGTAGCCGGGCTCATGTGCGAACAATGCCGCTTGCGAGGTCATTGTTCGCAGCGCGATGGGCTACGGATTTGAGATAAGGGTCCATAGAGTGCCTACCCGGACTCGGAAGTGGGGCCGGTTCCAGCGGAGCCGAAATGCCGGGGCCCCGTCTTGCGGCGCGGCCCGTGCCGCTTGCGATCATCTCGTGGTTGAAAACTTTGCCAATGATTTATCCAATCAAGCTATCTACAATGTCTGAACAAAGTTGAAAGAATCAACATTACTTTCGCGAGCGGCAATGCAACCTGGGTGTTGACTAGACACCAAAGCTTCCGCCTCCAAGGACGTTAGGTAACAAGAACTTTGCATGCCAAGAAACATCGGGTCTCTTCCGCGAGGAGGATGGAAGCGCTTCGAGACGTTATTCAGGGCCGGTGGAGCGCGTCGCCCGCGAGTCTTCCGCGATGAGCTAGTCCGGATTTAGCAGCCTCGGTGGACGATGGATTTTCCATCCGGGTTACCCCTCACTTATTCCGATCCGTCACTGTTCCAGCCAGACGCGGACTTGATCGTTTGTCGGCTCCCATTCCTATTCTACAACGAGCCGTGCTAGCTAAAGGAACAATGGCTCAGGACCGTGACATGTCGCTTTGCGGTACCTGCTCATCCATCGATCTCATGCACATCCCCACATACTCAGAAAAATACATTCTCGACAAGGGTTCCATATTTCGGCCCACGTTGAGTTTGTTGCAAATTTGGGGTCCTTGGAAAGAAGACGAGGTATCGCAATTTGGCGTGCAGTTCCACCGAACTTTTGAAGACCTTCTGCACGCATCAAAACTGCGCCATCTGTTCCTCAGTGCTTAACGGCGTTTATGTCTTCAAGAGTTGGCTTGCCCAAATGGGCGGGCATTATGAAGATTAGCACGAAACCAAGTATCTCAAGGATGGATCAGTTTGGGAGATGCGGCTCGTAAAGTACTCCGAGGACACGGACAACATACTGGTCATATCATTCTATGCGGAACAAAATTCGATCCGTCTGATCGGTGCTTTCAGACTTTGTGTGCTTGACGACAGCGACCCGCTGAGCTCGTCAATCGCCGGACGATGGCTGAGGAGCAATCCCACACATGGCTCAATATTGAACCAAATCACCAGATGGCTGACAGAGTGCAACCGAGAGCATGCGCAAGTCAAGTGTTGTGTAGGCGACGTGACTTTGCCCACTAGAGTTCTCGACGTGGGCATCGACGACAAGCAAACGGAAATTAAGCTTTACGAAGCCCGACATGCAATTGGAAAATACTTCGCTTTGAGCTACATGTGGGGTCAGGGAAAGGATCATTTTCGGACCATCCTTGCGAACCTCGACGAACACAAGGCGGGTATTGATATAAAGGCTTTACCGCAGACATTTCAGGATGCCGTCATCACGACTCGCAGACTGGGATTGCGCTACCTGTGGATTGACGCGCTCTGGTTAGTATTTGTCGTCCACAAGCTGGCTAGTGTCCAGATCACAGAATGCTAAAATCATCTAGCATCATTCAAGACGATAATCGCGGACTGGGGAAGGGAAGCCGCAAGGATGGGTGACTTCTACTCAAATGCCTACATCGTGCTTTCTGTCTTGAAATCAAACGATGGTGGAGCAGGATTCTTGGGTTTCCCCGAAACACTCTGGTACACGAGGTGTGCCTACACTACTGCCGGCGTCACTGGCACTCTGTTTGTTTGTGCCATACCTCGCACGCAAGCTTGCTACATCAGTAGCGAGGACTATGTATGGGACGAGCCACTTTCAAAGAGGGGCTGGACTCTGCAGGAGCGTTGGCTCGCCCCTCGTCTCGTCCATTTCGGTTCGCAGCAGATGATGTTCGAGTGCAACGCTCACTTCTTGTGCCAGGATGGAACGAAATTCACAGGACGCTACAGCAACGCCCGGAAGGACTGGGATACTGTTGACGAAGAAGAGCGCGCCTTACGAGCTTCGACCGAATGGACGGAGCTGGTAAGCGAGTATTCCACGCGGAAACTGACTAGAGGCACCGACAAACTACCTGCCATATCAGGTATCTCACGGATGATTGCAGATCAGATCAACGACACGTATGTTGCTGGGCTCTGGCGCAAGGCAATGATCGAAGGATTATCATGGGAGTGCGCTGAACCGGAGCAAGTTGCTAGTCAATACCAAGCTCCATCTTGGTCTTGGGCATCTGTCAACGGGACTGTTTCGCAGCAAAGCTTCGGAGACTGATCGACCGACAACGGTCTTGAATTGACCGTCAATAGCCTCGCGAGAGTGTAGGCTTGTGAAGTCACACCTAAGGGCGATGATCCTTTCGGGGAGGTTCTTACCGGTGCTTTGAAGATGGAAGGCCTCTTCAAGACCATAGGTCCTTTGAACTGTCAACTGGACGAGACGAAAATAGAGTTTCATATCAGGAATGTTCCCGGAGCTGTATGCATCATCAGCCTCGATACCATGGACGACGCAAAAGAAGCTTCAAAAGAAACAATCAGCTGGCTCATGTTATTTCAAATGCCTCGAAGGCAGGACAAGCCCGGAGCTAAGTGCCACATGCACCAAGAGGGTATCGTGATTGTACCAACAGACGAGGGCCTGTATCGGCGCATTGGAAAGGTGCGTATCGATTACGGCAATTGGGAGGATAACAAGTTAGTACCCAGTTTCGAGACTCGTACTGTAGTCATCGTATGACATACATTTTCTTTTTAGATCCAGCAAGTGTCGGCAACCTTTGTGGATAGAGAGTACTCAAGTAGGAATGCGCCAACGAAGACATGGCTAACATGCTTCAAACAAGCCTCATCATGCTCTATGCTTGTATGAGGCTTTCAGTTTGCTGCTTAGTTAGATCACTTGACCGACAAGATGATCTCAGATCACTGCTCAATTAGGCAAAGGCAAAAGCCAGCTGCAGACACGTCTAGCGAAGACGAAGACTCATGGTCTCACAAATTTCCCAGGGCAGCGGTTCCGCCTACCCATAGCCCAAAGGAAAAGACAGGTGGGCAAAAAAGGTAAGAGGAAACATACAACACCGGGCATTCGCCGGTCGTCACCGACCCGACTACTACTCCAGCCCTCATTGGCTTATCTATGGGAGAGCGGACGGGATCCCGAGTTTTCCAATGGGTATGGTCGTATGTGGCAGGTACCGCTTCTTCGACAAACCAGATAGGCAGCTCCAGGCATGAGCATCCAAGTTGCCGATTCTATTCAGTGGACAAGCACCCCCAGCTCTGTCCCACCACGGACGGTCTGAACCGTGGTTAGAGGTAGAGTGGGTTGGGCAGGGTCCCGACGTTTTGTGGGGATTCTTACCGTCTGGAGCCGGAGCGGAGCATTCTTGTCATCGGCGGGCTCTGCCTAAGATGGAAATCATGCCTCCAATGAGTCGATGCAGCCGCCGACAGCTGCTTTTCACAACAAACCCCGGGCCTCCCCGAAGGCTGCGAGTGGTCGCTGGACTTGGAACTTTATATTTTCAAGCTCTGTGGTTATGTTAGTTGCAAGGATTTGACTTGCATCAGTGGATATCATCAATTCATCATTAAATCTTGACGTCCTGGAAAGACTCCGTTGGTCATCCAGTTAACCGTCATTCATGTTCCAGATCGGCTTAAGATCAAGCGGAAAGCTCTCGTCTTGGCAGCGAGTACAATTCCTTGCTACTTGAGAACATCAGGCTTGATTGTCACAATGAAGTCTACCTTGCGACTTAATCGACATCAGCCTCAACTTGGATCTTCTCCCATTTAGTCCTTGATGTTTGAAGCAACTTGCAACTGCAAAAATCAACAACTCGAGGCACTATCTTAGGAGGTTAGGGTATTATCTGCCTCGTGTCTTGGCCTGTTCGGCAGTAGTTTAAGTTGATTTCCAACAGCTTCGTCAACAAACAAATGACGCCCGGCTTAGAATGCCATCGTTCTCCGTCACGTCTAGCCACCGGTCAGCCCTTGAACGACTCCAACTACTGACGCACCGCTTTAAATCAAAGTATTCATCGATCTTTCTCTCGGGTCGGCATGGTTGCCGCGACGGAAGTTGGTGGAGGGCGGTCTGGAACTACTGTAACCCAGTCTAAGGACGGAGCCAACAGAGTCAGAGGCCAACACGGCCAACGAAGAAAGACACTCTAGTCGCTCGCGCCTTACTTTCTTAAAGCCCCCATGCGCTCTCCTGCAACGTCTCCTGGCTTTCTAGGACTGGGGTCCGCAATGGCAGAGCCCAAAAAGCCCCAACTTATTAGGCGCCGTCTGCCCGAGTTTGGACTATTACTTGATTGGGATACTATGGAACGATTCAAACCATTGGGGGTATCCCCACCGCTTTAGGGTGTCTGGGGGTCCACTCACTCTTTGACCTGCTATGTAATGAAGAGTTGACGTGGCCAGTGGCACGTGCTTCTGAAACCTAGGCCTCTTGCAAAGCTACGGTGGAGGCAAGTAGGAATCGTAAGCTTTCACTAAGGACACATTGCGTCTGAGCTAGTTTGATCTATGGTACAGGCACAAAGCACTGGGCTCTCGCAACCTCTCCCAAGACTGGCAGGAATGAGGCCGAGCTTGGAGGCATGGGCAAGGACTCAAGTTTGTGTGCAGGGCCGAGGTTGCCAACGATTCGCTGAACTGCGTTTAGATGGTTGAGATTCAGTTGAATTGTCGGCTTGGCTGATGGGATGTCCACAGACAGGGTGACCAAAAGTTGACAGGGTCTTTGAAAACTGATACTCGCTCTCGCATTTGCTCGGTCTCGCATAATGTACAACGCTGAGTCAGGATCGTTAATAACTGTGAAACACAGAACCTTAATGAAATGTAAGACAGCGCCTGATTCGTTCCCTATGTCGTCTAAGTCGGCCACTTTCGCTACAGCCCCGTGGAGTCTGGATATGCATCGTATCTTGTAGGACTCATATCTGAGAAGAGAACTTGTATAAATGTTTACTCACGCGACCCCAAATATGGGCTTAATATCATAGGTAGCCAACCAGTTCAAAGATCAACTCTCAGTCTAGCCTGTATTTCTCATCCTACTTTTTGCCCACCAAACTCAAGGTATGTGTCTTTTTGTTTAGCTAAAAATTCTTCTGGACTAACAACCATATTGAGGCCTCAATTCACTACCACTCTTTGACGTTCAAGTATGAAGGTCCACGCCTCCCTCGGTTTACTGCTCCTCTACGGGACGAGCACAGTGGCTGGAGCCTGCGCATGCATCGTGGGTTCGATACAGGGGAAATCACCAGATTACGCGGCTATTCAAAAATGCTGCAAAGGAGATGGCGACAAGATGGTGGGAAATTTCTGTGAGACGGCAAACACCGGGGCTTTCCAGACATGCTGCGATGGCGCAATCGCCGCTACACACAAACCGCCCGAGGGGTCTAGCGCTATTCAGTGTGGGCTGTGAGCATTTATCCGCTGCTTGAAGCACGATAGCTGGCATTGCTGTATTGTTGTTCGGTTCTATTCTGCGATGTATTTAGTTCAGTACTCAGTTTCCGGGACAGGTACTCAGCTGATGTTGAGGACAAGGCGAACGTTGAGAGTCTGCAGGAAGAGATTGGCTTGGGTTACCGATAAATGTCACGCTCTCATTTCATCATTGATTAGGGGCCTCATAGCTCATAGAAGGCAGGCAAACCATGCCTCTAACTATCAAAAACATTCTGTCGTTCCGATCTCCTACTCACCGCCCTTCTCCGCGTGAGGTCGCTTCTATGCCATCTGAAGTTTAGTGCATCAGACTTGAGAAGGGATGGCGTGAGCCGCCAAGCCCGCCACAGTAGACCCGATCTATCTCGTCATAACCCGTCTAGGAGGTTCCTCATGTACCAGGGCCAACAGGTTTTAGTCGACTAGCGTCTGAGATACTCGAGAGCTGCGGCAATAATATAGCCGCACTGGAATTGAGTGATGGAGCCAATTGGCATCATCCTAGACCAAAGGATCTATACTGCATAAGCCTGATCAGTGACAGCTCGTATTAAAAATCATCCGGAGCATCAAGACGTACCGTCTTCCTCCCCTCCAATGTTGTCGACGCAAAGCCTCAGTCATGCCCATGAACGAAGATGGCGGTTAGGCATACAAGTACGCGTAAGGCAACTCGTACACCCTCTTCGCAGTGCAGGTCCTCTGGCAAACGCCTCAGCATTTTCCATTGGGTGGCAAACCAAGCATGCACCACGGCCGCCTCCATGTCCATATCTTCGCGTTTCGTCTCGACGGAGAACATAACTGACCGGCCGGCTAGGGCGGGGTCCCCGTTACGGTTGACCGTCTTCATCGGATGGCGTCGTCGCAGTTTCGCTATGGACTCTGCTTCAGCAGGGGATGGGCTGATATAAGCGCAGAAGTCGAGGAGTTTGTGGGTACCACTAGTAGGCAGGTATTCGGTGATGGTCTTCGCAGACTGACTGGGCAGAGGAACAAACGTCAGTCAAGCAAGCGGGCAGGGTAGGCACCTCTGTAGGTGTCAGACGTACCATGCCGAGAAGTCAAGCAGACGAGGTTGTGGGCTGTGGCGGCGAGCTAATCAGAGGAGCTTGTGATGAACCTCGAGGTTTCCTCGGAATCACCGCGGACGAAGCAGTCGCAAGCAGTCTGCAGCAAGTCGAGCACGTGGGACATTGTCGAGGGGTATTGTCGTTCGTGTCTACAGCGACGAGACTTGCGAGCTCGCTGCACTGCTCATGGTCGATATCGCTCACGGCAACCCCAGCTGATTGACTTTGATGCCCATCGCGATCAAACCGTGAGACTTTGTTCGGGGAGGTCGTCGGATGGGGGAGAAGTAGGTCGATGACGTCGCTTGAGTATCTAGAATCGAGACGACTGCGACGCGGGGGGCGACAGCGACAGCGACCGCGATTTGGGAGGTGGCGACAATAGTGGTGACACCGGCGGTGGTGCGTTGCCGTCATCGCAGGCAGCGAGAGTGCAAGGCGAAGGGATTCGCTGCAGCCAAATTTGAATTTCCATGAGGTGTCAAGCTGAAAAGCGCCAAGTTGGGTGGAATATGTCAAGTCGGCATTGCCATTGCAATTGAAGATGCTGTTGAGTGCAATCAATATCCCGGCCACCCTCAGCGATTGTAGTGTCCATAGCAAGGTAAGGTACCTACAGCAGGTGGAGCGGGGCGCCCAGGCGCTGAGGAAGGACAATTGTTTGTCCGCAGCAGGCGCAGGGATGCCCTGTGGCGTGGGATGACTTTGGACTTTACCGGCTTACCTTATGTAATATCTCAAGGAACACACAGCGACATCCCGCATCTGAGGAGGTCGCGTCATTCCAGGTAAGCGGGAAAGCTGATCATCCCTCCCATTGACGATGATACGACCTGAACGCTAACACGCATCACAGTTCCCGTCGTGCACCGGCAGTTATGGTAGCTTTTGAGGTTCACCCCACGCCTCCCTTATCCGCCAGGCGTCACATCATTGACGACATCGGATGTCGTGCCCCGGCGCGAAACCGGAGTTGTTATTGATGTTGAATTCGCAGGATTCATCGTCATCCTCGGCGTCGTGGCGGGGGTGCTGCCCGGCCCTATTCCCACAGGAGCTTGGAAACGGTCAGCCGATGAAAAGGCCGACTGGCGCAATGGTAGCGCGTCAGACTTCTACTGAATGTTCAGTGATCTGAAGGCTGCGGGTTCGAGACCCGCGTTGGTCAGTTATGCAAATGAAATCCAAATTTTCGAGCATTTCTTTTTCTTTTTTATTGTGTGCATGAAGAATTCCGGTCTGGATGTATGAGATAAGTTAGAGAAACATGACAACCCCTTTTACTCCATTCACACCTTCAGTACCTCATAGCGGTGCAGTAAGTAATACTGGATGTTGCACGCTTCTCCAGGCCTCTGCCGCATAACTCACGCCTTTTTAGAAAGCATCGAGAGACTTGATCCTAGCTGGTCGATGCCCGAATGCATAAATGCCGAAAGATAGATCAGCCATAAAGCTGCAACATGAAGCCAGTGTGCGGATGCGCCCTGCTGATCCAATAAAGCAGATCACCGGGTCAAGACGTCTTACGACAGCCCGAGAGCGGACGGCTGGCAGCGTTCAGGTCGGAAGAGGCGCCCTCTGTAACTCGGGCTCAAGGTACGGAGCCATCAGGTCGGTCGTGCGAAGACAATCCTTATCACAGATACCAGAGGGAGCGCTTGTGAAAGAAGAATATTGTCAGCCACTGGTATGAACGAAAATACGTTCATGGGAAACGTAGACTTTTGAAAGTGAAAGTCTAATAGAACATCAAAAGTCTATGGGTAATAGCAGCCCGTTCTCTTCGAATGCAATCCGATAATTATGCTCCAGTGCCCATAACCCATGCCATAGTGGTTCTCTCTCCGCAAAGCCTGACCTCCCCTACAACTAGTACCTCCGTCGTCCAAACGTCGGGAACTGACCTTCAGGAGGTAGCAATCCGTTACAAATGCATTACAATATTGTACTCGACTTTGTGAGTATGGAACAGTATTGTCACAGCCTGCGCGAGTCTGTGTATTTCGTAGGTCCAGATATCAGCCTCATCGGTGTAGTACTTGAGATCACGACCATGAGTGCCGTACGCCTTGTTGTACCATATATCATGGGAGGTCATTTCTTGCAAGTAGGCTAGAGCCGTAGCTGCTCGGTTGTGGTCTGCACCAATGTCCCTGACATAGATATTCACGAGGCAAGTGTGACAACTGGGCTGTTCGTTCATCAAGTGATCCGGGAGTGGTGGGAGGATGAGACCTCTGCGACCGGGTGGGCGGATCACCTAGCTGCCCACGCGGTTGAATGGATAGGGCGAAGGGTTTCCATGCATGTTGTTCTGGCCGGGTTCATTCTGGTTGCCGTCTTCGCTGTCCAACTCCATCCGCCCATCGCTACTTTCGGTTGCCGAGGCATTATTGTCATTCAATTCGCCGACGTCCTGAGAGCTCTGACCCTGTTTCGTCGGGTTGCCGCTATGTTTGCCCGTCTCCGTCTGCGGCTGGTGGTGGCCTTCCGTTGTTTGGGCATGATCGTCGTTCGATCCGCCGACGTCCGGAAGACTCTGGCCAGGTCGAACCTGGTTGTCGCTTTGGCTCATGTTGATGAATTGTGAATGCAGTGCTCGAAGGATGGATTTCAACCAAAATACGAGTGGTGCTGATCTCCTATGCTGAATTCGTGGAGTGTTGATATTGTTGTTGCTGAAGATGAAGTGAAGTTGGAGAGAGTCGGAGCACCCGAAAGGCAGATGCGAACCACTAGACCTGCCCGGGACATTCCAACACCAACCACGTGCCCCCTCAATGCATAAATGGTCGAAGAATGCGTAACGGGCAAGCCCCTTTCATCGCAGTTGCACTTGAAGCACCATGACGCAGGCACGCATGCCGTCTCCTGCCCTGACATATCTGCAGCGATGCCACGTGCACGCGTGGCCTCCGCAGCACCTTCTTCGGCATCGCCAATATTAATGACCCAGGCAGGTAGACCACAAGCTGAGACTGCCGGAATACCATTCTACAAATGAGCTCCCCTTCCTGTTGGATCCATGTTCGAGGATAATTGCAAGTCTGTTGGGGAATTTCCCCTCAACAAGGTCATCTATGCTTTCCATTCTGAGGGACTGGGCAGCCAATCTTCTCGGAAAGACTCACTATACTTGGGATGACAACCTGCTGCCTCGGTCCGATTACACGCCAACTGGATGGCGCACAAATCAGACACAGGGTGGGAACGAGGCAGTGAAGGATTGGACATTCACCCGCCACGTCATCACAGGACCACCAGCCGGCACACGCGAGACAGATAAAAGCATCACCGCAATTCAATCATGCCTCACACCATGCGCATTGCATTTTGAAAACTTCATAAATGCGTGTCACTTCTATCCTCCTGCTTAACCTTTCTGTTTAACTCACGCTAAAGATGACATGCTACTCAACCAACCCGGCAAAGCATTGTTGCGGCGAACCGTGCCATACCGTCGCTGCCAATACCGAGAAGGAAAAATCTCGCATAGCATATGGAAGAGCAAAAGAGGCTGTATGCGACAGCTGTTGTCTGGTATGCAGGGCTGTTGACCAAACGAATTCGAACTCAAAGGAAATTCTTGGCATGTCTGTTACTCCCATCTTACCAGATCGAGTCCTTTTTGTCGGCGAGGCCGCCTTGGACGGCAAAATCAAGTTGGTCGAAAATATGTATGGGACGTTGGAAGGGACCTATGCAACACTCATTTACCGATGGGATACTGAAAACCCTCCGATGCGACTCGGAGCTGCGACCCAAGAAGCCTTGTGCAAGGGGTTTGGCCTGGACGAGATGCCCAACCTGTTCCAAGAGGTTGTTGCTGTTTGTCGGTGGTTCGGCATCGAATATCTCTGGATCGATTCGCTGTGCATCAAGCAAGATTCTCAACATGACTGGGAGATACAGGGCTCGAAGGTGACAGGAATCTACTCCAAGTGCATTTTGGCTATCGTTGCAGATTGTGCTCGCGGCAGTTCGACGAGCATTTTTGAAAGAGACGAGGCCATATTGGTCGATAAAGAAGTGGCGACCTTCGCAACCACCGCAAAAGTTCGCGTTCGTCGTGGAAGGTGCTTAAGCAAACAGGGCGGGTTCACGCATTGTACCGTGAGGGAGGATTCTGATGCTTCGAGCTACCTGGTTTCACGCAACTCACCCAAAAGACCGCTACTTGGCCGGGATATGGGAACGCCAATTGCCACAAGCACTCTTATGGCACGCAGACGTCCAGCGGAAAGAACCCAGGCGAAGAATGGCGGACTCTGTATACGTAGCACCTTCTTGGTCCTGGGCGGGGAGCATCGGAGCTTTCAACGTTCACATCCATCTCGGCGAGAGCATGGTAAGAATGATCGACGTAGATTACAAACCAGCCGGGAAGAATCCATATGATTCGGTAGCAAGGCATTCAAATATCACAGTCGAAGGGAGCTGTTTAGACATCCGCATCTGCATTCGGGATGGCAATGAACAAGGGGTCGAAGTTCTCGGCCTCAATGCCGGCGAGCAGCAGTATTGGGAAACCCGGCTTCTGTTTGATGTTGAGCAAGAGAGAGAGATGACATAATTTCGAGCCGGCAAAGCTTGGCGTTACTCCTTGTCATTCTGGATGAAGAGTTTCTCAACGCGGGGTACCTTTTGTTACGCCAGATCGATGGGCATGAACCAGGGGAAGCGTTTCAATGCGTGGGGTATATGGAGACGGGTGAGGAGGAGAGTCCATTGCTGAAGGCTTTTCGAAAGAACCAACAAGTCAAAAGACTGAGAATCTACTAAATATACAATCCTCTTGTTGCCATTTTAATGCCACTGTCTGTTCGAGGTTGACTTTACGCGATGATTTGTTGAGGTTTACCGTTTCATTGCATAGTATGTCTTTCGGGCCTGCAGTTAGTATGAGATCGAGTTATTTCGAAGGGGTTTCTGTGGCAGATGGATTGTTGTCAAGTGGGCTCACCAGGCTCGGTGTGTCCGGTGTGCTGCGGGTTCGTGTTGAATCCAGCGGATAGTGCTTTTTATTTGCACCTACATCACGCGGCGCTGACTTCCGGCAACGGCCGCCCTGCTGTTTGTCTGATCGTCTGAACATCGTCAAGTCCATCATTACCATCGTCCCAACCTTTTCTGCACCGCATATAGCAGAATTCCACTGCGTACCATCGTGGTGCAGCGTGGATGATGTGCGGGTCAGCTGCAGACCGCGGAAATAGTTCCGCCATCCACCACAACCATACTCAATTCCCCCGCACCGCTGATCGGTTTGTTTTTTCTCTTCTCCTTAGCGCTGGTCGCGGGATCGAAACGCAGCTATCTTAAGAACAGACAAAGCTTCTACGCCCCGCCCACGAGTTTTCGACCTTGAACCTTGAGCTCCGACCGTACCCCGACGCCGCTAACGCCGTGAAGATTGACATTGACATCGATATCAACGTCGACGCCAATCCCCCGTCGTATATCTGTGCCATTGGTGTTGATCATCTTGCAGAGGCAGTCAACCTCCTCATCGATATCAATGCCAAAATCTCGGTCACCGCCATTCATGTCTACTTTCTTGGGTCATGGTTTGCCAAGCCTGCCTCCCACTACTTACCGACAGGAAATGGTTGTGGTAGCTGGGGGGCCGGTGGGGTGAGTAATTGATGGCGGTGTGGTCTCAGTGCAATTTCACGTTTTTGGCCAAGTCTATGATGTAATCGCCGTGCCAGTGTGCCGTCGGAACGATGCACTCACTCTGAGAACCGCAAAATCTACGCTAACTGTGGAATGTGTTACCACAACAAGCTCATCGGCGCCATGAACCGTGAACCCTTTCAGCCCCATCGACAAGCAATCTCGATCGAGCTCATCACTTTGAACACGATCGTGGAATCGGGTCAGGCATTGCGAAAGACAACGATCTGTGATAGCGGGGTAGGGTGTCTACAAAACCAAGCCCTGACCGTGGGTATCTTATGAATTCCATGCAAGAAAGACAAATCCATCACAGCCAAACACGCCGTCAAACAATAATAAACCCTGCCTACCGGCTATTTCCTCCAGACTGAGGTCATGATCCTTCTTGCGCTCAACCCTTGAACTCCTCCAGATACTTGGCCAGCTGGAGTGCCTCGGCAGCATCCTCCAAGTTTTCTCTGGTGACCAGCACGTCTTGTTGGGCCCTGATGAGCTTCTCCTGGGCTCCCCCAAATATCTGTTTCGCTTCATCAATCGCGTTTAACACTTCGGCTAGTTTCGCTTCGGCGAGTTGCCGCTCATCTCGACATGTCTGGATTTCTTTGCGTGTGATCTCGAGAATGTTGGCAATCGACTTTGAGGTAGTGGCCCCTGGGGTCTTTTCCAATGTTGCAGCGACTGCCAGTACTTCATCTAGTTTTTGTTGCGCATCGCGAATCTCATGGTTTGCTGCTTCTTCTTTGCGCTGTGCGTCTTTGAAGATACCCTCCTTGGCGTCCTTCGCTGCTTTCCATTTCGAGGCTTCCCGCTCGACGTCGCCAAGCCTGGCCTCAAGCGTTCCGAAGGAGGCCTGCAGATCTGCCAAGGAAGAAAAGTGCTCCTTGAAGGTGGCCTTTGCTTGTTTGATCATAGACTTGACCTTCTTGAGGTTGTCTCTTGAAACTGCGGGACTAGCGCTGGTACTGTGATTCATCGGACGTGTAAGACAGGGTCGCTTGGCAGGCGGCTGTTCCGGGGTAAC